>JAKTSD010000001.1:0-175813 GCA_030580055.1 Starmera stellimalicola | reverse complement strand
TGGGAGTGGGGGGCTGTGGTCCTGGGCATGCCGGTGAGGAAGCAGTGCGAGTTGTGGTGCTACTACAAGGCACAGTTAAACAGGTATATTTCTAGATATTCCATTCAGCTTTGTGGTCGTTGAGGAAGTCGTTCACGTCAAACGTTTCGCCAGAGAGGTCGTCCTGGAAGTGTGGTGTAGTGGATGATGTGGCTGGGGACGGGTCGGACACGTTTGGCGAAGCGTCTGGGAACTGCTCGAGCTCTGCGATTCTCTTGAGCAGCTGGAGCTTCTTCTCCTGCTGGTGCGCCATCACCTTGTGCAGGTGCTCGAGGTAGTCCACCGTCTTGTTGATTATCACAGATTTGCTAGGCTTGACCTCTCTTCCCTTGCTGTCCACCAGCAGCAGCGACGGAGGCACTATGGTGCCCAGCTCTTTTATTCTCTCCTTTATCAGATCTCTTCTTCTTCTCTCCACCTGGTTGTGGAACTCGCGTCTTCTGCGGATCTTCTCCTCCTTGGACAGCTGGCTGTTGGGAACAGACGACGGTGTCGTGCCCGGCAGGCCTCCTATGGATCTGAGGCTCGGGGATTTGAGCGTGTCGTAGGACGATGCCCCGCCGTACGGCGACAGGTGGTCGTTGTACGAGCTCTGTGGTGACGCTATGCTGCTCTGGCGGCGGCCACTGAGCGATCTGTTGATGCTCGCAGCGTGTACCGGCGGCGACAGGTACGAGTTGGTGATGATGTCAGGGGAGTTGAGTGTGTCGTGGAACGAGCTTGGGGCCCTGTTGTTGAGCGAGGTGGAGTACGGCGAGTTCAGGGGTGAGAACTGGTCCTCGTTGGTGTTGCTCACGCTGCCAAAGTGCTGTTTGTACGAGTTTTGCAGCGAGTTCTGCAGTAACTGTGACGGATTAATTGAGTTGCTCCTGCCCTGCACAGGCCCGCCCGCGCCCGCTACAACGTTGCTCTGGTTCGTGCTCAAGGGCGACGCAAAGTCGAGCAGCTCGTTCTCCGGTATCGTCGACGTGACGTCGTTGAAATTGAAGTTCAAGTCGTCAAATGTGATTTGCTGATTATTGTCAAAATTGAGGAATTCGTCAGTCATATTGCCGTTGCTGGTGGCTGTTGGTGCTGCTGCGCGTTGCTGTGCTGTTTGTATCGCAGACTACGCCTTTCTAGTGTGTCTGCTGGGGTCTCACGCGGTTTCTAAACACCCCAAAACAACAATAAACCTATTTTATGGAGAAATGTTGATACTTTTTCGAAATTGTTTTGTAATTTATTAGGCTGAGAATAAATAGCTAATTGGAGTGCTATTTGCCGTTTTCCAGCGCCCTGACTGCCGAGCACACCACACACACGCCATGACCGAGTCGCTGAGAGACCAGTTCAACAGCTGGACGGCACAGTCTGCGTCTTTGGGCACAGAGGGCTCCGAGGGTCCGTTCAGCTCGGCCAGAAACGCCTTTAGCTCGTTCACTTCCTCGGTTAACGAGACTGCCAACGACTACTTCAACCGTCTGCCATTCACCAGCGCCGATGCAGACGTGCAGGAACCGTCGTGGTTCCAGCTGTCGCGCCTGGAACGTCTGGTGGGATTCATTGGGTGTCTTTTAGCTGCGATTGCGTGCTTCACGCTGAGCTTCTTCCTGTTCCCAGTGCTGGCGCTGAAACCACGCAAGTTTGGCCTGCTGTGGTCCCTGGGCTCGCTGCTGTTTGTCATCTCGTTTGGCGTGCTTCAGGGCCCGGTCGCCTACTTCAAGCACCTGACCTCTGCGCAGCGACTGCCCTTCACCTGCTTCTTCTTCGGCTCGGTCCTGCTCACGCTGTACTTCAGCGCCATCCAGAAGTCCACCATTCTCACGCTGGTGTTCAGCCTGGTGGAGATTGTCGCCGTGCTGTACTACACCGTCAGCTACTTTCCGTTCGGCGCACAGACCCTCAGAATGATGAGCTCGCTGGGCTACAGACACGTGAGCTCGTACGTGGTTTGATGGGTGGAGAGACCTGCCAAAGCCTGGAAAACAAGCTACAACCTGCTACTACTCGGTTTAGCCTTCTACAACCTGGTTTAGCCACCTACAACCTGGTTAGCCCGGTTTACTGGCCTGCAAACTGAACAGAAGTTGCCTAGCTGCCTACAGGCTGCACCTACTATCACCTAGAACTTTCCTCAACTCCCACGGGGCCTTGGGCCTGTTTCTGCTGTATATACACCCACCTCGCTGTGCCTGCTGTAATATACACCTACCCACGCTGTACTGTTGTATATGCACCTACCCACGCAATCACACATTGTACTTCTTGTGGCCGAGACAGCCTACAGCAGTGCAATGTGGTGCTGCTGATAGGCCATGCCAGTTCAACGTAAACACGCATTTCCCGTCTTATCTCATTAAAAGCAGGCTCCAGACGCTCTGAACCTACTGCTTGTTCTCAACTACCTCCCTACTACATACACTCTCTACTTAATACTCATCACAGCACATCTACTGCACCTTTGCTGCACAACTGCTAGCGGTGCTGGCTTTGCAACTACACCCGACTACTCACTTCTGCCTGCTAACCCCAGTTAACAATGGCCAACATGGACAATCACTGGTACACACCATGCACCACCATACTACCTCTAGTGGACTAAACAAGCTTGTTCCAGCACATTCTTTATCAGATCAACCGGTTTGTTTTGTTTCTGGCTGCTTAGTAAAAAACCAATACAAATTCGGTGGCAAATTCTGTTTTCTTCCTTTACCACAACTTTAACAACTTTGTTTTCAATCGTTTCACAGAAGGAACGAGCTAAGGACAAGTCAATTGAGTGCACTATAGCTGGTATTGAACTGCTTGGTGCGAACTTGGTGTATTGGAGAGAAAGCTTGAATTGAATACGGTTTAGAATGACTCCCCCTGAAAAGAAACCTCTACTGGATTCCAGTGGCGCTGATCCATCTAAGGACGACGACGCTACTGCAACTGCGATCCTGAGAAGAAAGAAGAAGGACAACGCGCTTCTGGTGGACGATGCAGTCAATGACGACAACTCGGTGATTGCAATGACCTCCAACACAATGGACAAACTGCAACTGTTCCGTGGTGACACAGTTCTCGTTAAAGGTAAAAAGAGAAAGGACACAGTGCTGATTGTGCTGGTTGACGATGATATTGAGGACGGCGCAGTCAGAATCAACCGTGTTGTTCGTAACAACTTGAGAGTCAGATTAGGTGACATTGTCACTGTTCATCCTTGCCCAGATATCAAATACGCAACAAGAATCTCCGTCTTGCCAATTGCTGATACTGTTGAAGGTTTAACTGGTTCCATCTTCGACGTTTACTTAAAACCTTACTTTGTTGAAGCCTACAGACCTGTTAGAAAAGGTGACCATTTCGTTGTTCGTGGTGGTATGAGACAAGTTGAATTTAAGATTGTTGATATCGAACCTGATGAATTTGCAATTGTTGCACAAGATACCGTCATCCACTGCGAAGGTGAACCAATCAATAGAGAAGATGAGGAAAATAATATCAATGAAGTTGGTTACGACGATATCGGTGGTTGTCGTAAACAAATGGCTCAAATTAGAGAATTAGTTGAGTTACCTCTAAGACACCCACAATTATTCAAATCAATTGGTATTAAACCTCCAAAGGGTATTTTAATGTACGGTCCACCAGGTACCGGTAAAACCCTTATGGCCAGAGCTGTTGCTAACGAAACTGGTGCGTTCTTCTTTTTAATTAATGGTCCAGAAGTTATGTCTAAAATGGCTGGTGAATCAGAATCAAATTTAAGAAAAGCTTTTGAAGAAGCTGAAAAAAATGCCCCATCAATCATTTTCATTGATGAAATTGACTCAATTGCTCCAAAGAGAGACAAGACAAATGGTGAAGTTGAAAGAAGAGTTGTTTCACAATTATTAACTTTAATGGATGGTATGAAGGCAAGAGCTAATATCGTTGTTATTGCTGCAACCAATAGACCTAACTCAATTGATCCAGCTTTAAGAAGATTTGGTAGATTTGATCGTGAAGTTGATATTGGTATTCCAGATGCAACTGGTAGATTAGAAGTTTTAAGAATCCATACCAAAAACATGAAATTGGCTGAAGGTGTTGATTTAGAACAAATTGCTTCCGAAACACACGGTTATGTTGGTGCTGATATTGCTTCGTTATGTTCAGAAGCTGCAATGCAACAAATTAGAGAAAAAATGGATCTAATTGATTTAGATGAAGAAGAAATTGATGCAGAAGTTTTAGACTCATTAGGAGTTACTATGGATAACTTCAGATTCGCATTAGGTAACTCTAACCCATCTGCATTACGTGAAACTGTTGTTGAAAGTGTTAACGTTACTTGGGATGATATTGGTGGTTTGGACAACATCAAGGAAGAATTAAAAGAAACAGTTGAATATCCTGTTTTACATCCAGATCAATATACCAAATTTGGCTTGGCGCCATCCAAAGGTGTTTTATTCTTTGGTCCTCCAGGTACTGGTAAAACTCTATTAGCAAAAGCTGTTGCAACTGAAGTTTCTGCAAATTTCATTTCTGTTAAAGGACCTGAATTATTAAGTATGTACTTTGGTGAATCAGAATCAAACATTAGAGATATCTTTGATAAAGCAAGAGCAGCAGCTCCAACTGTTGTGTTTTTAGATGAATTAGATTCTATTGCAAAGGCTAGAGGTAACTCATTAGGGGATGCTGGTGGTGCAAGTGACCGTGTTGTTAATCAATTATTGACTGAAATGGATGGTATGAATGCTAAAAAGAATGTTTTTGTTGTTGGTGCAACTAATAGACCTGATCAAATTGACCCAGCCATTTTAAGACCTGGTAGATTAGATCAATTGATTTATGTTCCATTACCAGATGAGCCAGCTCGTTTATCAATCTTACAAGCTCAATTAAGAAAAACTCCATTAGAACCTGGTTTAGACTTGGGCGCAATTGCAAAGACTACACACGGATTCTCTGGTGCAGATTTATCATATATTGTTCAAAGAGCTGCAAAATTTGCAATTAAAGATTCTATTGAAGCAACTAAACGTCGTGAATCCGAGAAAGAAGCTACTAAAGCTGCAACTTCAGAAGTTAAAACGGAAGGTGAAGAAACCGCTGATGTTGTGATGGATGTTGATGTTGAAGAAGAGGAAGACTTAGTTCCATACATCACCAAAGCACATTTCGAAGAGGCAATGAAGACCGCCAAACGTTCAGTTAGCGATGCAGAATTACGTCGTTATGAAGCTTATGCACAACAAATACAGGCATCAAGAGGTCAATACACAAACTTCAAATTCGGCGAAACTGCAAGTGGACAAACAATCCCACCAGCTGATTCCACTTCTGGCAATGGTAACAACAATTCAGCAAATTTCGGCTCAACTGAAGATGATGACGATCTTTATAATTAAGTAATTTAGTTTAGTTTAAACAAATATTGAGGTAGTTTTCTACAGTGCTTCGTATTCCTCCTATGTATTTAACCTGTATGTATTTTATATCCCAATGTTCAATTCTCTTAAAGATCTACCTGCGTTAAGCAGCGAGAATTTCGATTTCTTAACCTGCTCTGGTTTCTGCTGCTGCTGCTGCTGCTTGTATTCTGGCAACTGGTACAGTGGCAGTGGAGGTTCCATCTTGTTGTTATCACTGGCACTTCTTAGTTTCAGTGGGTGCAGCGAGCTTTTCTTTGGCAGTTGCTGTGGCTTGAAATCGTCTGAGTACACGAGTTTATCAATTGATCTGGACGAGGTTGTGGCTATGCTTGCTAAGGTTGATCTTGAAGAGGAAGAGGATATTAGTGAGGGCACGGAGCTCATGGAGCTGGAGTTGTTCATTCTATTGCTCAACAGAGAAGAGAGGGATGTGGAGGCAGTGAAGTTATTGGATCTTCTGATGGAGTGGTTCATCATCATCAGCTTCTCTTCTTCTCTTTGTCTCATCTTCTCTTTGATTGGGATCAGGAAGAACATGAGGGACTCGATCAGGTCCTCCATCTCTATGCTCAGGTTCCAGTTGAAGTATTCCAGTAGCTCTCTTTCAATGGTGTTGACTTCGGCAATGGAGAGCAGGCCATTGGTGTAGTGGGCCCAGTGCTTGTTTACGGGCGACGAGTCGTTCAGTGTCTTTGCGGTGATTATCAGGCACCCCAGGAAGATTCTGTGGCGCGTGGTTTCAATGCCGTACACGTTAGATGGCAGGATGTCTTTGAGCTTCTCCAAGAGCACCAGAGTCGACATGAGAGTGGTGGTCTGGACGTTGGAGTGCTTTATGAGCGCGCGAATGAACTCGTACAGCGACACAGGCTGTGCCTGGGGCTGTCCCAGCGACTTGTAGTTGTGCTGCGGTGAGGTTGGCGGCGATGGGTAGCTCTGCGAAGGCTGTACCTTGATGATGGAATTGGTTATTTCCACCAGGTACTGGACCATCTCTGAGTTGACTGGCTTTCTCATGAAGGAGTAAAGAGCATCGACGTCTGACATTGTGCTGCTGTGTGTGGTTGACTGGTGGGACTAAGTGTGCAGGAAGGACATGATTCTTTTTAAATGAACTCTCAACCTGTTTATTGATCCAGCCGTCAGATTCTAACGTGCCTGCATTGCGTCGCATGATATTGCATGCGTCAAAGCCTGGAGAACGAAAAAGTTCTGCGCAAAGGGTTGAATCTGCGGTGTTGGACGAGCAGTCTTGGTGGTGGTGGACAGCCCGTCTTTGGGCTCGTGGACAGCCAGTCCTCCGGCTTGTGGTTTGGGTCGGGTGGGTCCAGCTGGCGTGGAAAAAGAATTCTCACCCGCCCCTTTGACAAATAACGTTTTTTTTCTTTTCTTTTTTCCTCGCAGGCACCTTTGCGCAACCAGTAAATTTCAAAATTGACGCGATTAACACCAATCTGTACAAGATTTTGGCATAAAAGATCTATTAATATTTTCTACAAAGGGGAAGAGATGATTAAGGTCTAGAATGAGATGTTGAACGAGTTTCGTAAATAAGTAAATAAAGCGAGCAACATAGCTACGTGTTGTCTCTGGTGCCGTCTCTTTAGTGTGCCATTTACTCTCTTTCGAGCTAATATGGCTATTTACTCTTATAAGGTAGATGTACGCTTTCCAATTAATAGTGCTCTAAGTCGGTGTTTATTCACTATTTTATTTACTATTTTATTCACTATTTTAAAGTGTTTAATGTACCTCTCTTAAGTATAATGTTTTGAGCACCGAAGTGTGCGCCCAAAGTTTATTTTGACCAGCTCACTCATTGGGCCACTCACGTACGTCTGGCAAATGGCGTCCGTCTGCCAGCCTCACAATGGCGTAACGTCTGGGAAGTAAAAGAAGGCAAAGGCTATAATTGTGTATGTGGCCATTAACATGGCACCTTCCAGCCAGTTGCTTTCCCCATCCAGAATTAATGAGTTGGCAATTAGCACACTGATAAACAGCACTGCAGTCTCGAATGTCGAAAAGTATAGTGTCATTGGCGAGTCAATCACCCACCCAACCAGCACCATGAATGGCGTCACAAACAGTGCGATCTGCAGCGACGAGCCCACCGCCACTCCAATCGCAAGATCCATCTTGTCCTTGACTGCAACCACCACCGCAGTCACGTGCTCGGCCGCATTGCCAACAATTGGAATGACAATCAGACCGATAAATGTCTTGGATAACCCGCTGGTTTCCACCAGTGAATCGATCGATCCAACAAGGTAGTCAGCGCAGACTGAAACTAAAATTGTAACCAAAAACAAGCAAATGACAGACTCTTTCGAGGACAGGGTATTTAAATGGTCAGCACTTGCGACTGAGCTGGTCTCCTCCTGCTCAACTTCTTCAAAGATGGCTTTGTGTGTTTTCAGCTGGAAAATCAAGAAGAAAATGTACACAACCAGCAACACAATTGAAGTACTTCTTGATAGTTTTAGAATCAGCTCCTGTGCATTTGGGTTCTCGCTTTTTGGGAGCCCAGCATGGAACGCTGCTGGCAGTAGCAATCCAGCCGTGGCCAAAACCATCAGCGAACTCATGGTTTGGGCAATGGTTTTGTTGAAAGTTTGCTGGATTCTGTTGAACCCGCCAAAGACAAAGCACATTCCCAGCACCAGCAGCAGGTTGGATAGGATACTTCCCAGCATGGAAGCCTGGACAATTCTAATCTGGCCCTCTCTCAATGCAATGATGGACACAATCAGCTCGACTGCATTGCCAAAGGTTGCATTCAGCAAGCCACCCAGGGTCTCACCGACATGAGAAGCCAATTCCTCAGTGGCAAACGCCAGCAGTGATGCCAGTGGGATAATGGCAAAAAAGTTGAGCAAAAATACCGCGGTGGATGACCAATTAAACTCCCCTGCAAGGATTCCTAATGGAACGAAAACCAGCAACACATTAACAATTGAAGATGTTAGCAATAGTTTCAACACTGTTGATACTCTGCCCGCAAAACTCTGCTGTCTCGACAGCAACGTCTGCGTGTTCAGCAGTGGAGTAGTTGATGCTGCCATAATCCTCGGGTCTCTTGTTGGTCTTCAGCAAACACCTCAAATCCAATATAACTAAATAAATAAATAAAAATGATACTTTTGCATGCAGCAAAAATTCTGACATTTTCGGGATATTTTTTGGCTGTGCGCCCAGTGCCCGGAAACCGGCAGTTCCGAGGGTTCGGATTAGGTGCTGACCATGCCCACAGCAAACAGCAGTGCGCTGAACAGGGCAATTATGATGAGGGACTTTATGGTGAGGTGCTGGTAGATGAACCACTTTTCAAAGAGCTGTGTCACCAGGAACAGGGGCAGCACAATCTGCCATAGAAACCGGTATATTTGGTTGTAGTAGTACTTCTCGATCCACGTGAAGTACGAGTCGTTGAGGCTGGGTATATAGATGAATGTGATTGAGAGGATGAGTGAGATGCCAATCTCGTAGAGCCACGAGCTGATCATTATTATGATGATGTTGGTGAAGGAGTATGTTGTGAGCGCGTTCAGGCTGCTGATGATGGTTGTTTTATTGCTGGAAACAGACCCGTTTTCCTTGGTAACTGGGGCATTGAACGACTGGTACCCGCTGTCGGTGTTGTTCAGCAGGTACTCCACCGACGGCTTTCTGGTGTTGGCAATCTCAATCGAGTTCGAGTCGTAGTTGATGATAACCTGCACCGGGTCGGATTCTGGGTCGTAAGTATCGTCCGCCAAATGGTGGTTTTTAGCGGAATTTCTTCTGATTTTGATGATATTCGACAATGTTGCCTGTTTAGAGTTCATACTCGATAGCTGTTCTTGCTCTGATGATTCAATTGAGTTGAATTTTTCAATGTCGTTCAGTTCCTGCTGCAAATAGTAGTTGTAGATTATTATAAATAGATTCAGTAGGTTGTAAAACACTCCAAACAGGAAGGCCTCTCTTTTAACCAGGTTCCAACTCGAGTACGTTTTAAACTGTTCGGTCTTTTGAGGGTATGAAGCTAGCAATATCGACAAAAACTCGAGCCAGATTTTAAATAGGGATGTGTAACTTGAGATGAAACTGATTGAGAACTGAATAATGAACGACGACACAATTGAGAGAATTGCAACCCGGAAGTAGTCCAGTGAGCATGGTTTGAAAGATTTGGACTCTTCAATAACCGGTATTAGCAGTGATGAGGCAATGAATGTGAAAAACAGTGATATGAATATCAACACCAGCAAAATAGATTTAATTTTAGGCATTTCGTCTCTTGTTTTCAGTGGATTCAACGGTCTTAGGGCAACTTTGGCAGTTTTTATATAAACCACACCAAACAGTACTGAAGTTTGACTTTAGACTAATGTAGTAATAAAGTACTTGACCGAGATGCAGCAGATCAGTGAAAATTTTATTAGTGTTTTGGTTGGTTTTCTTTATATTTCGATACAAATAACAAGCCAGAAACACACTTTCCAGTTTGGTCAGTTTGACTTCAGTAAATGGGGTTGTCTCAATAGGCAAGAATGAGTCAGTACGGGTGGTTAACCAATCTTTTTTTGGCTATAAGCTAAAACAAATTTTTTAAAAAATTTTACGTAAAAATTTATCAAATTTAGAAATTTTTTTTCTGTCAATTTGAAAGGATTAGAAACCTTATTGGTGCACGTTGTGAGGGTTTGCACGACTATGGTTTGCTGTGTTTGGCAAAACCGAGTTTGAAAAACAAAACTATACTGAGTTTCCAATTCACAGGGTTTTCAAACCAGCTTCCAGGCACGTTTTCTCTACAAACTGTGAAATTTCCAAGCTGGAAAACACCATAAAAACTGAGTCAACTTAGGTAACTAATATGCACAATGCAAATTTTTATCTACTTGTTTGCTGTTTTTCAGCTGTATGTCGCAATAGCTAACAATAGAAGCAAAAATTGTGTGCCAAAATGTGAAAATTGAAAGTACGGAAATTTGCGCGAGTGGTTTAGCGGTAAAATTCAAAGTTGCCATCTTTGAGCCCCCGGTTCGACTCCGGGCTCGCGCAGTGCTTTTTTTTACCCGGCCGAAGCGAGACGCGTCAATTTATTTTTTCAATTTGACGCGAACTGCCCAATTGGGAAAAGTAATTATACAAAAATATTTGTAAAATTTTCACACTTGTAGATAAACAGAGTACAAGCAACAAGATGTCCTCACCAAGAAAGAGACAAGCGGATGACAATGACGACGAGAATCTGCTGCAGTCGTCGCAGCAAAGCTCGATAGCAAGATCCTCGCCGCACCTGCCACCATCTTCGCCAGCCAATATTGGTTTCAATGAGGAAGAAGATGACGAAATCAACCAGTTCAATGATCTGGACGACCTGGAAGAGAGAATTGACGACGAAGAGGACGCGATTGATCTTTTTGGGGATGATATGGAGGCCGACTACAGGGAAAACTCGAGACAGGATACGTACGATTTAGAGAATATTGACGATGAGACGATTGATAACAACGACATTGGTGATATAAACCGGGTGAACGCGATGCTGGACAGAAGAGACGAGATGCTGCGCCAGGGCAAGAAGTTTCTGGACGACGAGGACAACCAGAACGACCTGATCCCAAGAACAAGAAGAAGACGTAACAAATACGACGATGAGACTATTACGAATATATATGATGATGACGGGGATATAAATCCGCTGGAGGAGGAGCTGAGTTTGGAGTCGCTGGCTGATGTCAAGGCGTCGAGCATCACTGAGTGGATCATCCAGCCCAACGTGGCGAGAACCATTGCGAGAGAGCTGAAGTCGTTTCTGCTGGAGTACACCGATGACCAAGGTAGATCTGTGTACGGTGCGAGAATCAGAACACTAGGAGAGGTGAACAGTGAGTCGCTGGAGGTGAACTACAGACACTTGTCGGACTCCAAGGCCATTCTAGCCATGTTTTTGGCCACCAGTCCGGAGGAAATGCTGAAAATCTTTGATGTGGTGGCCATGGAAGCGACCCAGCTGCACTACCCAAACTACTCCAAGATCCACTCTGAAATCCACGTGAGAATCAGCGACTTCCCGTCCATCTCGTCGCTCAGGGACCTGAGGGAACAGAACCTGAACTCGCTAATAAGAGTGTCTGGAGTGGTCACCAGAAGAACCAGTGTTTTCCCGCAGCTGAAGTACGTCAAGTTCAACTGTCTGCGGTGCCAGGCCATCCTGGGCCCGTACTTCCAGGACGCCAACACCGAGGTGAAGATCTCGCAGTGCCCCAACTGTAAGAGTAAAGGTCCGTTCGAGATGAACACGGAAAAGACTCTGTACAGAAACTACCAGAGAATCACTCTGCAGGAGTCCCCGGGCACTGTGCCGGCCGGGAGACTTCCAAGACACAGGGAGGTGATCCTGCTGTGGGACCTGGTGGACATTGCGAAGCCGGGCGAGGAGGTGGAGGTCACTGGGGTGTACAAGAACAACTTTGACGGTAACCTCAACGTGAACAATGGGTTTCCTATTTTCGCTACAGTGATCGAGGCCAACTCGATCAAGAGACGTGAGGGGGGCTCCAAGAACTCCACGATGTCGGACAACGATATGGACAACGGGCTGGACGTTTTCAGTTGGACTGAGGAGGAGGAGCGCGAGTTCAGAAAGCTGTCCAGAGAGCGAGGCATAATCGACAAGATTATCAACTCCATTGCGCCCTCGATCTACGGGCACAAGGACATCAAGAGCTCGGTTGCGTGCTCGCTGTTTGGCGGTGTGCCGAAGAACATCAACGGGAAGCACTCGATCAGAGGAGACATCAATGTGCTGCTGATTGGTGATCCAGGTACAGCCAAGTCGCAAATTCTGAAATACGTCGAGAAGACCGCGCACAGATCGGTGTTCGCGACGGGGCAAGGTGCGTCTGCGGTTGGTCTGACTGCCAGTGTGCGGAAGGACACGCTGACCAAGGAGTGGACCCTGGAGGGCGGTGCTCTGGTGCTCGCAGATAAGGGCACGTGCCTAATTGACGAATTCGACAAGATGAACGACCAGGACAGAACGTCGATCCACGAGGCCATGGAGCAGCAGAGCATATCCATCTCCAAGGCGGGTATCGTGACGAGTCTCCAAGCGAGATGCTCCATTATCGCAGCAGCCAATCCCCTCGGTGGCCGGTACAACTCCACCATCCCACTGTCGCAGAATGTCGACCTGACCGAGCCCATCCTGTCGAGATTCGACCTCATCTGCGTGGTGAGGGACATTCCGAACCCGGACAACGACGCGTTCCTGGCCAAGTTCGTGATTGACTCGCACATGAGATCGCTGAGAGGCATTGGCGACGAGAATGGTGATGAGGACGACTCCAAGGACCACGAGGGGGACGAGGACCTGGAGGACGCTGCAGACTCGGGCGTCACGTCCAGGCAGAAGAAGCAGGAGCAGCTGAGAGCCATGAAAAGAGCCAAAGAGAGCGAGATCTCTGAGATCCCACAGGAACTGCTCATCAAGTACATCCACTACGCCAGAAGCAAAGTCACGCCTAGGCTGTCCCAGATGGACATGGACAAAACAGCCCGGGTGTACGCGGACCTGAGAAACGAGTCGCTCAAGACTGGGGCGTTCCCCATCACAGTCCGTCACTTGGAGTCGATAATCAGAATAGCTGAGGCCTTTGCCAAAATGAGACTGAGCGAGTTTGTGTCCGACTACGACCTGAAGCGTGCCATCAAAATAAGTATTGACAGCTTCATTGGCGTGCAGAAGGTGAGTGTGCGCAAACAGCTGCAGAGAAGCTTTGCTAAGTACACCTACGGTGATAATTTTTGAATATAATAGTGTGGTTGGGCTATTTGTAGACTTTTGGCGATGTATCTTCAGTTGGTCTTCTCACCCTTCAAATCATTCCTACGTGTGTTCAGTTGGTCTTCTCACTCTTCAAATCCAAGTGGGTTTTAGCAAAGCTTTTGGCATGCTCAATCTCGTTAAAGTTGTTTGGGGTTATGAGGATTTTCACTTCGGACGCCTTGTTTTTGCTCAGGTGGTTGAAACCGTACTCGATACCGTGCTCCAGGTCCACCACCGTAGTGATCATGTTCTTGGCATTCTCCACGTCGATATCTCCTCTGGCAATCGACTCCAACACCTCCTCAAAGTCCTGTCTGGTGTAGCACATTGACCCCATCAGTTTCTTCTCGGTTCTGGTGATGTCCATTGGCCAGAACTTGACTGGGTCCTTGCCCCAGATGGCCACGTTCACGATGGTACCATTGGTGGTGGTCGCACGGATCGCAGTGGTGAATGTGGACTGGAACCCAGAGCAGTCGTAACTGTAGTCAAAGCCATGGCCACTTGGACTCATTTTGATCAGTTCCTCAGCCAGTTTGTCCTCCTCGTAATCAAACGGGTTGAACCCGATAGCACCTAGCTTGATAGCATTGTTTCTTCTAATCTCTGAAGGCTCAGAAACAACAATCTTAGACGCCTTGTGGCCCTGCGCAGCTAAAATGGCTGTTAAGCCCACTGCACCTGCACCGAAAATCAGCACAGATGAGCCCGGCTTAAAGTCGGAAATACGAACTGCATGCCAGGAAACAGCCAAAGGTTGCACCAGTGCGGCGATTTCCAGTGGAATGGACTCTGGGATCTTGACGGAGTGCTCCTCAGTGGTGATGAACCATTCAGCCAAGCCACCGTTCTGGCCACCGAGCCCAGAAATTGACGAATAGTCGCAGATGTTGGTTAGGTCCTTAGAACATGGGGTACATTTGGACTTCTCTTCCAGAGGAGACTCTGGGAATCTCTTGATATCGTTGCAGAACAGACTTGGCTCGACAACAACATGGTCGCCAACTTTGATGGTGGACACTTTGGAGCCCACCTGAGTGACAACACCTGCAATCTCGTGGCCCATGGCCAGTGGGGCTGGCAGTCCAGTCAGTCTGTTTGGTGTTCCATCTTTATTGAAAAAAGTGGACGAGCTCACCTCTTTCAAGTCAGAACCACAGATCCCACAGTACGAAACCTGGATAAGCACCTCGTTATCTTTGGAAATTTCTGGTTTAGGGTGGTCCAGAGTGTACTGCAGATGGTTTGGTTCGTAGTAGACTAGTGCTCTCATTTTATCACTGAATAGCTTGTTCTTATACTTGTTTGCCCAATAACTGGTAATTGCAATTGATTATAGCTCAATTGGTCAACTGGGTGGATTTTTAAGGATTTTTAAAATGGCATTGGGTGGAAATTGCTGAAATTACTTGAAATTTTGGTTTTCCCCTTTTAGAGAAAATTGACACACTTTTTTTTGACTTAAAATATTTATACGGATTTCGTAATTAGTGTAGCTGTAGCTTCAATGTTAGTTAAGCACAGCTTTAGCGAGTTTTGCTTCGTTTAACTGCACTGGAATGTTAGAGCTTAGTTTGGACTAATTTTGGAATTTATTGTTATTGTGCTTATGTGAGCACATATTTTATTGGAGCGTCATTTAAACTGTGCTGCTGACCTTAGTTTGAACTTTAACTTGAGTGGTGATCGGGCTAACACTTTGCTGTTTATCTGGCTTTCCTGTAACTGCATTTCAGTGGGGGGTAGAGTATGTAACAATGTCTCTGAGCTTAGTTTAACTCGTGCTGAATTGTTGTGGATTAGAGTTTGCTGATTTGATTAGTGCCTTCTAGCTTCTGCTGGATTGTAGAGTTGGGTTTAGTTTTAGTACAATTTTATTTGAGCTTAGTCTTATAGAAGCTGTAGTGTTAATTTGAGCTTAGTTTTACTGAAACTGAGCTTAGCTTTATTCTAGCTTTAATGTACTTGAGTATTGTTCCATGCAACTTAGCGTTAATTTACTGCAATCTCAACTTCTAAACTTAAAGATCAACCTGCGCTTCGGATTAACGTTATCTTACTCGAGCTATAGCTAAAGTTCGATTACAATACCATGTGCACAATGTAGCTGTAATCCAAAGAATCCGGTTTCACCAAACCTCTTCAAGCCTTAACTCTCAGCTTCAATTTTACTTGTCCGCACCAGATCACCCACCCTAATGCTCCTCACCGGTCAACAGGCTGGAAACTAACGGTGCGACAAACTTTCTGTTCGCGTCCAAGTTCAGCTGCTTGAATTGCCAATCATTGATTTTCTCCAGGTTTAAAGCTGCCTGAACCTCCTTCATCATTTTTTGCTCTTGTTTGGCCGACTTGTCCTGTGAAAACACTGCAAGCTGTCTGTGGAATTGGCTATCTTGTGAGAACGCAGTCATTATGAAGAAAAATTGCAGTCCGTTGTCAGCCATCAACTGTTTGGCTGCAGATTCAACTTTTCCCGCTGTGAACTTGCTCTCCAGCCATGCAAGCGATTTCACCACTGACGCAATGCCAAACTGAACCGTGCCATCCTTGGACGTGAACTGCTTATAGTCCTTGCTCAGAATATCCTCTAGTGGCAGATCGCTGATGTTGTTTTTCTCCAAGTTCAGCTGGTCAAACAGCTTATCGGTATCAATTTGCTCGCCACCAGCAGCTATCAGCTCCTTGTAGATACCAAGGCACTTGAAGTCGATTGGCTGGACTTTAGCCTTGAGGTTGGTGGTATCCAGGAGGAGTGGATTTAAGCACAGTTTAGCCACTTCTTTCAAATCACTCGCCCTAGCAGACCCAAGCTTGGTATAGAAGTAGTCAAACACCAGGGAAGAGCAACTGCCGCACACTGAGATGACACGAGGATCGCAGCCCAGGTACTTATTCTCATCCTTATGGTGATCAATAATCCCGGAGACCTGCACGGCCTGCATCTGCTTGAACATCCCGTCCAGTGCATTGTGGTCAACCAGGGCCAGGCTGTGCACCGCAGGTGAGTCGCCTTTGTCGCGTGCCGGCATCAGATCGTCAATAAACGTCAAATAGCTGCTGCTGATCTCGTGCCTTTTCAGCACAAGTTCCACATCCTTTCTGGCCTTCAAATCCTTTCTGTTAAAGTTCAGCACGGGCACAACCTTGTTCCCCAGCAGGTACTGGCAGTACGCGTAGCTGATGGCACAAACAACCGAGTCCAAGTCTTTAATAGCCGTTAGTACTAACCGTCCGCCCAAAAAAGCACATAACCGCGCGCCACGTCTCACTCACCGCCCGACTGGTTCCCACTGACATAGCTGCCGACACCTCTCTCGGTCCGCAGGCTCTTGAGCACCTCACAAATCTTCAACCCCATTGCTGGCTACAGGCGTAGTTTGGTTAGTTTAAATAAAATTTGCCACTAAAAATCACCTTTTATATTAGGAAAGTACCACCACCTGAGATGTCTTTACTACGCCCTACTGCGCACATGTTCATCTGGGCCTTCGTGTGAGTGTTTTGTGACGACGAACAGTGGCGCGTGGAACAGCAACTAACCGTGGCACAGCTGGGGAGGCTCAGGCTACTACTCGTACGTTGCGTCGCCAATTGCGTTCAAGAAGCTGAGCAGAAAAGAGTTCTCGACCCTGCAGTCGAACGTGTTCCCACACTTCTTCACGGGCCAGTCGATTGCGCCTATCCTGATTGGGCTCACGGCCCCTTACGCGCTTTCGACCAACGCGCTGATTCTGCTCTCCAGTGGGGTTGTTTCCGGGCTCACCAACCTGCTGTACCTGCTGCCAGCTTCCAGAAGCGTCAAGGAGCAGAGATTTGCCCTGGAGGACGCGGGCCTGACCGACTCCGAGGAGCACAAGGCGCTGACCAAGCAGTTTGGCAAGCTGCACGGGTTTTCACTGCTCTTCAACCTGGTCAACTTCGCTTCCCTGACGGGCTACGGCTTCATTATCGTCAGAAACCTCGTCCGCTATGTTCCTAAATAGTGTATTCTGTTATATACATTTTATATCATTATATCCATTTCGTTTGCTGTGTTGTTTCGTGCCTAATCTTGCTCAGCATCCAGAGATTCGCTCAGCATGGATGCCACAGCTAATGGGGGCTGGACTGCAATCATCATGATGATGATCTCGTAAACGTCTTGTGGAACAGAGCGCTGGTAGATTCCCAGGATGTCGGTTGGGTTTGGGTACACGGACAGAGCTCTGTAGAAGGCCAACGCCGCCTTGATTTCGTTGCCTGGAATCGACGCTAACTGCTCTCCCAGTGTGACAGAGGTCATGAAGAACTCCTCCTTCTTGTCGTTCTCGGTTGGCAGTGGGTCGTTGATCAGCGACTCGGTCAGAATAGCTTTGACTTGCTGCAGCTTGATCGCTTTTTCTGCTTTACTGTTGTTGGATTCTTGTTTGGCGTACTGTTTGGCCTGTTTTTTCAGCGATCTTCTGAATTCTGGCGACGAGCGTCTTTGGTGGTCAAAGTACACAGCGTACCCAATGGCTGCTGCTGCCAGCGCGGAAATCGTAATCGTTAATTTGGACATTTCTTCAGTGCTTTTTGCTTAAATTGTTGTTGAATGTTGAAAATTTTATTTTCCCATTAAAAATGATAAAAAAATAATGAAAAAAATTAAAAAAGAAAAAAAAAAAAATTATTTTGCTCTATAAACCAAGAGGGACCACAATGGCGGGCAAGAAGCGGACTTTGAGAAGCAAGATCTCCACCAAGACGAACCGGTCGCTGCAGGCGCTGGAAAACTCGCAAAACGAGCCGCAGAACGAGCTCCCAGCTGACCCAAAACACTTTCTGCATGCGTATAAACCAACCAAGAAGGAAAAGGTCGATCTGAAGCACACCAAGCTGATAACGAAGCTCACAGAAGGCGGGATCTCCAAGTCTGCGCTGCGCAGAAGAAAGCGCAAGGCCAAGGAGGAGCTGGTGCCAAAGATGCAGGACCTGCTGACCTCTCTGGATGCCAATGTCAACCTAGTTGACTCCAAGGAGACGCTGAACTCTGTTGAGGCGAAAAAGAAGAACAAAAACTTGCCCAACCCGCTGAAGCAGTCCGGCTCCAAGATAATAAACAACCAGGAGAAGCAGAGGTTTGGTGCTGTGCTGAAAGACTCCAATTTCAAAAAATCACCATTCAGCTCGTTAAGAGAAAGTATCAGCAACAGGTTGAGAAACGATGCTCTTTGAGACCAGTGTGTGGAACTTTTGGAACAGCTCGGACGACCCTCCGGCTTTCCAGTAAACGAATTTGCCCGTTACTATGAATTCTGAAGGAGAACCGCTATCGTGTGAATTCAACTTTTGTCTCTTTGCCGACCTGGTCCACGTATCCTTTAGCACACTCACCACCAGTTGATCGCCGTTCCTCACAAAATCAATCCCCAGCGATTTCAGTTTCTCTTCAATGAGTCCCAGCTCAATTTTAAATCTAACAACCGTTATAACTGATTTGAACTTATTCTTATAGATCATTGGCCTTTTTAGATGGAACGACCAAAACAGGATCCACCTTGTAGTTTTGCCCAGCCGGAACTCGTCGATCCAGTAGTTGCTGCTCACCTTTGACACAGCACTCATCAGTTTGGTCACGTTGTCATACTTGTTAACCAAGGTGGAAAACAGCCTTATCCCTTTGAATTCCACGCTTTTGTCAATCATTCTCGAAACAAATGCAAGCTCTCCACCATCTGTGACTAACTCGTTTTCCAAACCACTGACAGCATCCCTGTTCAGCTCACTTTTCAACGATCTGACTTTGCTTAGTTCGTCAATTGATTCATAAAATGGCGGGTTACACACCGTGTAGTCCACATTTTCAACAAAGAACTGCTCTTTGTCCACTACCTCCACAGCTAACCCTTCAATTCCATTGTCTTGAAGCACTTTCCTCGAGTTCTCAACCGATTCAACGTCGATATCAATGCCGTTTATTCTCAGTCCAATTGTGTGCCCAATTAATGCGTAAATCGCATAAAACCCACACCCAACATCCAACCCAACTCCTTCAATGTCCAGCTGCTCCAGCCGAAGCTTCAGGATCTCTAAATACCTGAGCCTGTTGGGTATTACTGGGCACAGATTTCTATTGTTAATCTCAACATTCAGATTAAAGTACTTTTTCAGTGTGTATTTCGACAATAACCCCACAGATTTATTAGTAAACTTAAACTTATTGTCCTGGTAGTAAGGACGTAGCTGCTCATATTCATCACATAGCTCGCTAAACGAGATTTTCATACTGAAAGTTATCTTTTCTCACTGTAATAGAAAATTCCTACTTATTTTAACACATCAAGACATTTATTACTAAGTAATCTTTTTAAAACATAATCATCATAACATGAAATATTTAAATACTTCTAGTAGGTAGCTTATTTAGAAGTGTCAACAACGTAACGACCTAAGATCTTACCTTGCTCCATTAACTCATAAACTTCTGGTAATTCAGATAAACCAACAACCTTGATTGGTGATTTGACTAAACCTCTTTGGAAAAAGTCAATAGCTTCTCTGGTGTCAGCTCTGTTACCAACGTAAGAACCGATAATGTTGATAGATTTGACAACGTGCGAGAAAACTTCTGATTTACAGACAGCACCAGCTGGTAAACCAACCAAGACAACTTTACCAGTTGGTCTAACGTATTCAGTTGATTGAGAAATTGCAGCTTCAGCAACTGAGACATTGATGACACCGTGTGGACCACCTTTGGTTGCGTTTTGGATAGCTTCAACAATGTTCTTCTCTTTCTTGAAGTCAATGAAAACTTCACCACCTAAGGATTTGAATAATTTCTCCTTGTCTTCACCACCGTCAATACCCAAGACTCTGTAACCCATAGCCTTTGCGTATTGGACAGCTAAAGAACCTAAACCACCTGCAGCACCTGAAATAGCAACCCATTGGCCAGCTCTTAAGTTTGCTGATTTCAAAGCTTTGTAGACAGTAACACCAGCACACAAGATTGGTGAAATGTTGGCCAAGTCGGCACCTTTTGGAATTTGTGCAGCTTGGACTGCGTCAGCAGTAGCGTATTGTTGGAAAGAACCATCGTGGGTGTAACCGGATAAATCAGCTTTAGCACAGTTGGATTCAAAACCTTGTTCACATAATTCACATGACATACATGAGCCGTTTAACCATTTGATACCTGCGTAGTCACCAATTTCAAAGTTCTTCACTTCAGAACCTTTTGCGACAACGATACCGGCACCTTCGTGACCACCAACTAATGGTAGTTTAGTTGCTAATGGCCAGTCACCTTTCCATGCGTGTAAATCAGTGTGACAGACACCAGAGTACTTAACGTTAACCAAAATTTCATTTGGTTTTGGTTCTGGGACTGGAATGTCTTTGTACTGTAGCTCACCACCATTCTCGTAGAAAATCACACCTTTTTGTGTCTTTGGAATGGTTGGGGCTGCAGTTGCTAAAGTTCTTCTTGCAGAGAATCTGGAAGTTTGGACGATTGATCTTAACATTTTTGTTATTGAATTGTAATTAGTAGTTGTATTGCTCGTAATCGAATACTAGTGAATAGAATGAAACCTAACAGTGTGCAAGCATCTGGGGAAAATAGGTTTTTTTATACTTCAATTTAATGAGGGGCAATCATTGAGTGGTTGGACCGGAGTTCGATTTGACACTTAACAGCTTTTGTTGCATTTTTCCCGGTTTCTTGGTAATATTCAAGCTAGAGTGATGGGATTTTCACTATGGGGCTCCCCTTAGCACTCCTAGCAGGTGTAGTTCCCCGTCACATCTCAACTTGTATGTTTTAAAGCTAAAAATTAAACAACCCGACTCCCCAACAGCTCCTCCTTTGCGGGGCCACAAAAAGTCGGAGTTCAAAAAATGATGCCAATGTAATGATACTTTTTTCCTTAAGGTGCCAGAATTAGCGCCAATTACCTCCTATTAGCACTAGCCAGGTTCAGGTGATTGGACCATTGGCCCATTGCCGGTTGTCCAGTGGTGGAGAGTGTGTTAAGCCAACATTTATCCATTGTTTGAGATTTTCCCTTCAAACTTTAATAGCAAGTGATGCCAGCACCACCACCACTACTACTACTAACAACAACGACAACTTCTACTACAAACAAAACCCAATAAACTAACAAACACTGAAATTAATTAACTAATTAATTGACTGATATAATCTCCTTGATCTTATTTTGTTGTGTCAACAACGTATCTTCCCAAGACTTTTCCTTGCTGCATTAGGTCGTAAACTTCTGGCAATTCACTTAAACCAACAATTTTAATTGGACATTTAACTAACCCTCTTTCAAAGAAATCAATAGCTTCTCTGGTGTCAGCTCTGTTACCGACATAAGAACCTTTAATTTCAATTGATTTGACAACGGCACTGAACACTTGTGCTTTACATACCGCACCAGCTGGCAAACCAACTAAAACAACTTTGCCACATGGTCTCACGTATTCTGTACTTTGCTCAATTGCCTTTTCTGACACGGAAACATTTATAACTCCGTGTGGACCACCATTAGTCTTGGTGATAATTTCATTTACTAAATCCTTGCATTTGGTGAAATCAACAAATTCTTCTGCACCTAATGATCTGACAAATTTTTCTTTATCTTCACCACCATCAATACCAAGAACTCTTAGACCCATTGCTTTTGCGTATTGAATTGCCAATGATCCTAAACCACCACCAGCACCTGAAATGGCAACCCATTCACCTGCTGCAAGGTCAGCCGTCTTTAAGGCTTTGTAAACAGTGACACCTGCACATAAAATTGGGGCCACTTTACTTAAATCTGTGCTTTTTGAGATTTTTGCTGCTTGAACTGCATCTGCAGTTGCATATTGTTGGAATGAACCATCATGGGTGTAACCGGATAAGTCAGCCTTTGGACAGTTGGATTCATTCGCTTTCTCACAGTATTCACATGACATACATGAACCATTTAACCATTTAATACCGGCATAATCACCAATTTCGAAATTTTTAACTTCGGATCCCTTAGCAACAACAACACCGGCACCTTCATGACCTCCAACTAATGGTAATTTGGTTGGTAATGGCCAGTCACCTTTCCATGCATGTAAGTCAGTATGACAAACACCAGAAAATTTAACATTAATTAAAATTTCATTTGGCTTTGGTACTGGAACTGGAATATCTTTATATTCAAGTTTACCACCGTTTTCATAAAATATAACACCTTTTTGTATCTTTGGAATTTCTTCTTCAATTGACATCTTTGTAATCTTTGTTGATTCTTATTGCTTTGGAGTTGAAATCTAAAAAAATTGATTCGAACTGATATTTAGCACTCCTTTTATAGATTTTTTTTAAACTACCGAATGTGAACTATGCATTTTTTACGTTTTTTGACATTTTCTAACGCTATTTCAGCCCTACAAGTTTGCTTCAAATTGTCGCTTATTTGGTCAGAGATTCCCTACCAAACGTCTATGATATCGATATAAGTACTCCGGTTAATGATACTACAAATTACAATATTTGACTGATTTTTAACAATTTTATGGATTTAAATGATGCCATTTTTATTCAGCAAAAAAATCCATATGATTAAGAAAATCACGGAAAATCATTTTTCCTGCCGTTATTGACGTTATAAGACGTTTTTTCAATAGCTAAATAGCAATTATTGTTATCACGAGCTGTTACTTATTGATTTTTAGTGGCAATAAAATAGGAGGCCGTGTTATGAGTGTACCTTGTAAAGTCTGTTGCTGCTATTATTAATAGATATGTCATAACGTGGTGGGACCAAATCGCATGTTGTTAATAGATGTAGTCTGGTGAAGCCATTTTGGGAACTGTTAACCACTTGACATGATATGAGTAGTAGAGTTCGATTTTTGTTGAAGAAGCTAGGTGAAAAAGAGAAAGAGCAAACAACACTAAATGGAGAAACTAAATTATTGGGGAGAAAGAATAAGAAAGACGTCCTTTATATATTGCATGAACTGATAAATTTCAAAAAGCTACTGGCAAAGTTATGAAGGTGAACTTGTGATTAAGTGTGATTAAACCGTCTTTTTGCGTCTAAAGCGTAGCTGATGGGTTGTTTATGTAATGTGATATAGCCACGAAGAAGTGAACAAAAGAACAAAAGACGTGCGTTCGATTCTCTAAAGCGCAAAAAAAGACAACATTCTAACTCCTTTTTTTTGACTTCTTCTTGTCTGACTCCAAATAATAATTTTAAGGATTTAGAGCTTTTAAAAAAAAAAAAACATTTAAATTAAGCTATTTTACTCCATAGTTGTAATTCAATCGATTATTCAAACCGCAGCAAATCATAAATTAATCCGTACATAGCAATGTTCAGATCATTCACAGCAACTTCAGCCAAATTGTCACTGAACTTGACAGCAAAAAGATATTCATCTAACCTACTAAATACAAAATCACAGCTTTTCAGTAAAATTGGATCAAACTATAACTTATTGTATACCAAAGACCACGAATGGATTGCCATCAGTGATAAATTCGCATACCAAGGAATAACCAAGTACGCTGCAGATGCATTGGGTGATGTCACATTCGTTGAATTGCCTGAATTAGGTGAATCTTATAACATTGGTGATGCCATTGGTTCAGTTGAATCAGTCAAAAGTGCAAGTTCAATTTATTCCCCAGTTGAAGGTGAAGTCACTGAAGTCAACACTGAGCTAGAAGACAAACCACAATTAATCAATGAAGACCCAGTTGGTGATGGTTGGATCGCAAAATTCGAAATTGTGGAGGGCCAAGATCTAAAACATTTGTTGAACACTGAGCAGTATGAAGCTTTCTTGCAAGAAGAAGAAGCTAACCACTAATCAGTCCCTTGTTGTTTGTAATCAATATATACACATTTTAGTTACATATTTGTAGTGGATCTAAAATTTAGATAGTTAGCGTGTAAATTTTATTGTTATATTTAGTTAGACATGAACAGTTTAGGGCAAACTTGCTACCTGAAATTGTAATACACTACAACAACATCCATAAATATCGCTACATTATAAACAGAGCACCTAACTAGCCACTTTCTCAAACTCTTTTGGGGTCTTGGTTTTCATCTGTAAAGCATGAACACCATCAATCTCAATCTCATCTTTCAGTAAGGAATAAATCATACGGTGTCTTATCGGCTGAGACTTATTTTCGAATTTATCGCTCACAATTTCAATTCTGAAATGCGATTCTGTGGTGTTTTTGGCACCTTTTATCCCATGGTGACTTGCATGCTTGTAGCTATCATTGAAAATTTTTAAGAAAGTTGGATTGAATTCTGTTTTCAATTTATTCGTTATTTTCAACTCGATTGGTCCTGCCACGTTCTCAGCCATTTTACTTATTGATCTGAAAAACACTCTTTTCATACTAATACGCTTTCTTTATATACAAATAAATAAGAGATTAGTTCTTGCCTACAAGGGATTTTCTCTTAAGATTGAAATTATGTAGCGGTTTTTTTTTTTTATTTTAATTTTAGTTTATTTTGTTTTTCATGATGGCAAAAAAAAAAAAAAAAAACACACCAAATTTTTTCTTAACAGTTGTTAAAAATAGTTATAGAAATCAAGTAAAACAAGTTTTTTAACGGTTTGAGATCAATTTTGGAATCAAAAATCATTAGAAAATATCTGACTTATTTGACCATTAACGGAATTTTAACTTGAAAACAACATTGAAACCAATTTTTTCTCATTCAATTTTTCAGAAATCCATTTTCCCCTATTTTGTTAACAACATATAAATAAACAAGAATCAGAATGTCCTCCTCAGTTCCATACGATCCATACATCCCATCCAATGAACCAAGCACACCAACACAGCAACAAGGTCCATCGAGAACTGCACAGTTACAAGCAGAAATCGATGATACCGTTGGTATAATGAGAGAAAACATAAATAAGGTTGCGGAAAGAGGTGAGAGATTAGACTCAATTGAAGACAAGGCTGATAACTTAGCAGTCAGTGCCCAGGGTTTCAGAAGAGGCGCCAACAGAGTTAGAAAACAGATGTGGATGAAGGATATGAAGATGAGATTTTGTATTGTTTTAGCTATAATTATTTTACTTGTGGTTATTATTGTCCCAATTGTTGTTCATTTTACTTAAAAATAATGTTTATGATTCTTTTTATGAGTTATGTTGTAGCCCTTCCGATTATGATAACAACAACAATGATACCATTTCCTGCATTATCAATGTTTTATAATGATAACTGTTTTACTGCAAAGTCTATGTTGGTCAGTATTAGCTCATAATATAGATAAGCAGCGGAGACGGTTCACGTGAAACTATATCAGCACCCAACATGAAAGTTCCATATTATCTAGACAGGTTTTCTGAAACGACGGAAATATTTATTTAGGCTGTCAAATTACCGTTAAATACGTTGGAGATTCCATTGTAAATCATCTTCAAACACACAGACAGGTTAATAATGAGACTTGAAGATAACCATATAGCCTGTTTTTTCGCTCAAAAGACTCCATTTCCGTACGCACTAATCTATTGTTTGACAGTTCACTCCATATAAGAAAACTTAGTTTAGGAAATTTCCTATTTAAAATTCGCGATATCTGTTTATGCGTCCAATGATAAGCTGTGAAATGCTAATCTAACCCACACTTTTCCAGTCATCTGAGTCTCAATATGTTTTTACAGGTCTTGACCAAGAACCCAGGTCTACTCTACTGTTACTATAGTCTCGTGGTTGTAATGTTTTTACATTAATCCACTCAATAATTAAACATTTTTTACTCAGTTTGCTTTTCCACTAATGAAAACACAGTAAAATACGAAAGTCTCTGAGGGCAATCGAGTCCCTTTTAATTAAAGTCCCTCAGGGGGGTGAGTCTCATTATTAGAAGCTAAACCCATATAATATCCGAAAATAGAAAGTCTCAGGTCATTTTATGGTCTGACCGGGTCTAGCTGGACCTAAGTGGGTCTAGCGCTTCTGCGCGCTGATTGGTGGGTTTAAATTGCTACATGAGTCAAAAAAACTTTTACTGTTGATAAATCGTTTGATTTGGATGCTAAACAGACACAGGTAGTGAGCAGCCCATCCGCAAACATTCAGCTTTAAAATGGTGTAAAAAAATCACTAATCGGAAAAGAAAAAGGGATTCGTTTACTGCTTCTTTTTAAAAAAAACAGCTTTCGCCTAGTTTTATGCAATTCAAACTGATAAAAAAAACTCGTGAAAATTTAAAAAAAAAGTATAAAACAATTTAAATTTCTCTTATTTTGTGGTTTGAAGTTTTTTCTGTTAATTAATTAATTCCTATAATTAATTACATTGCTATAAATAACAACAACAAACTACAACAAAATGGCTGCTCAAGCAAACATTGAAAACACAGCTACTTTACAAAAATATCTTGAATTAGACCAAAGAGGAAAATGTATTGCTGAATATATTTGGATTGATGGTTCAGGTTCAATTCGTTCAAAAGGTAGAACTTTAAGCAAACCTGTCACCTCAGTTGACGACTTACCAGAATGGAACTTTGATGGCTCATCAACTGGTCAAGCTCCAGGTCATGACTCTGATGTCTATTTAAGAGCTGTTGCCTTTTACCCAGATCCATTCAGAAGAGGTGACAACATTATTGTCTTAGCAGAATGTTGGAACAACGATGGTACTCCAAACAAATTTAACCACAGACACGAATGTGAAAAATTAATGCTTGCACACAAATCAGAAGAAGTTTGGTTTGGTTTAGAACAGGAATACACTTTATTTGACTCATTTGACAATGTCTACGGATGGCCAAAGGGTGGTTACCCAGCTCCACAAGGACCATACTACTGTGGTGTTGGTGCAGGTAAAGTTTACGCAAGAGACGTTATTGAAGCTCACTACAGAGCTTGTCTTTACGCTGGTATTAACATTTCTGGTATTAACGCAGAAGTTATGCCATCACAATGGGAATTCCAAGTTGGTCCATGTACCGGTATTGAAATGGGTGATCAATTATGGGTTGCAAGATACTTATTACACAGAGTTGCAGAAGAATTTGGTGTTAAGATTTCATTCCATCCAAAACCACTGAAAGGTGACTGGAATGGTGCTGGTTGCCATACTAACATCTCTACTAAATCAATGAGACAACCAGGTGGTATGAAATACATTGAAGAAGCTATTGACAAATTAGCTAAAAGACACAAAGAACATATTGCTCTATATGGTACCGATAATGACCAAAGATTAACCGGTCGTCATGAAACCGCTTCAATGACCACCTTCTCTGCAGGTGTTGCCAACAGAGGTGCATCTATCAGAATCCCAAGATCTGTTGCTAAAGAAGGTTACGGATACTTTGAAGACCGTCGTCCAGCTTCTAACATTGACCCATACTTAGTCACCGGTATTGTTGTCGAAACTATCTTAGGTCAAATTCCAGATGCTGACATGTCAAAAGAATTTGCTAGAGAATCATCAGATTAAATTGAATAAAAGAAAAGTTTTAAATTGTTGTTTTTAAAGTGTTTAATTATTATTGAAATGAAATGAAATTTATCTGTTTGAAATTTTAATATCAGAAAATATTGAAATTTCAAATTAAAAAAAAAAGTCAAAAAATAAAAATTGTAGATGTTACCCAAAACGGCAACTTCCCGAAACAGACAGTAAACTGGTTTTTTTTTTCAAAATTTCCAAAATTTCAATTTTTTTCTCCTTACAAAAATTAATTAAATTAATCAACTAATCTTTTTTTCAACTGATAAACAAAACTTTAACGTTAAAATAAGATGATCAAGGTGAGTTTGTGGAGACCAAAATATTTAGCTTGAAAGCAATCTAACAATTGGCAGAACTTGGAGATTGATAGCACTTATTTTGACGAAATCAAAGATACTATCCGTTCAAGAACAATTCCTTGGGGTGGATTTGTTGATGGAGGGATTATCTCAGCAGAAGACAGAAGAATCATTGAGCTGCTAGATGCAAACTCTGTGGGAGTCTTTACAAGTACAGATGAAGAATCAAGATTAGAAATCAATACAGTTATTGACACTTTATGGAAAGTTCTTAGAAATACAAAAGATGATAGAAATGATATCAGAAAGTTCATTTTAATTTTGATTATTGAATTGCTGAAATACGATGAGTTTTTAGAGAAATTAAGCATAGACTATGATAATTTGGAAGTTTTCAGTCCATTGATCAAATTTTTAGATCTTGAAAAAAAAGACAACGATAAGAACAATAGCAGTGATGAATCTTTGAAGATTTTATCGATTTACATATTAGTTAACTTGTTAATCAACATCAAGTCAATTGAGTTTACAAGCCAGGTTTTTGATGCATTGAACCAGTTGTTATTATCAACCAATTTCAATCTAAACTATTTTTCAATTCAGTTAATTTGTGAGTTGGCAAGTATTAAATTTAACTCAGAAATTTTAGTCTCAAATAAGTTAGATGTTGTCAAGTTGATTTTCAAGAAACTTGATGAGAATTTATTGTTAAACTCATTTGAAAATATTCAGTATCAGTATAAATCGTTACTGGTTATTTGGATCTTGACATTTAACTCAAAATTCAATGATAAATTTTTAGTCAATTTCTCTAAAAATTTGAATAATTTGGTTAAATTACTAAAAATTTCAATCAAAGAAAAGATTTTAAGATTGATTCTGTCAATCTTATTAAACCTATCAAACAACTCAATTGAGTTTATAAAATATTTGATTTTATCATGTGATATTTTACCAATTTTAAATAACTTAAAGTTTAGAAAATTCAGTGATGAAGAATTGATTGAGGATTTGAATTCATTGATTGAGTTGATTGAAATTAATTACTCTAAATTAACAAGTTTTGATGAATATGAACAAGAATTGAATTCCGGCGAGTTTAAAAACTCTCCAGTTCACTTAAACGATGAGTTTTTCATTGACAATTTGAAGAAATTTCAAGAAAACAATTATAAGAATTTCAAAAAACTGATTAATTATCTAAACCTGAACGGTAATTCCAAATCACAAGCAATCATATTAAGTGATTTATTAAAGATTTTGAAATTCGATCCAAAATCAATCATAATCTTAGAAAAATCTGGTTTAAAACAAAAAGTCATGGAATTATTAAACCATCATAGCTCTGATGTTAGATATTCTGCATTAAAAATCACTCAGTTTATTGTGTCACAATCATTCAAATAATTAGTCAATTAAATACACAAGTCTAGAATTTTTATGCAACTGTACTATTTGATAGGCTGAAAGAAATCACTTGTATCAGCATTCCCATAGTCACTTATTTCGGAATCTCCTTCATTAAACTCATCATCGTCACTCTGGTTCAATTCAACATTCAAGTTATTCTTCAGAGTGGTGAATGCATTGATACTTTTCCTCCAAATATCGTTATTTAACTGTAAAACTGACGATTTCTTCTTTATGTTGTTACGAACTTTATTCAGGTCATTGTCCCTCTTCTGCTGTAAAGTTTCTCTGAATGTGCTTAGTGTTGGGACATTGTTCTGTTTAAGGTCTGTTTTCTCAGGTTTGAAAGTTGTTGTGGCTGGCATTTTGCAGCTCATTTCCAGTTGTTTGATTTCTTTCTCTTTTAGTGCGATTTTATAGTTCAGATCAGACAATTGCGACTTGAATTCTATCAGTTCCCGCTGTTTTGTAGCCAGCTGAATCAGCAAATCCTCGTCCAGATGAATGGTTTGGTTGCTGCTGCTTGTGTCAGAATAACGGGAAGGTGAATGGGGCATTGGCTGAGGCTTCTCATATTTGAGTGATCTATCAGGAGATATTGGTATTTTTAATGACTTTATAGGCTTGTTTGAAGACTTTGTGTGTGATTTGTTGATGTTGAATTTAATGAGTCCTGTCGATTCACTTATCACTCTTTGTCTCGGTGAGTCAACCATCGTTTAAAGCTGTATTTTCTGTTCTTTGTGGGTTGTTTATTTTTTTCGTTAAAATTCAAATTTCTTTGTTTACTTTTTGCAGAAAAAAATTATTCAAAAAAAACAACTAACAGCTAAAATAATCCAATAAAATTAAGGCGGTTAGCAATGGATGTCATTAAGAATCTTTATAAATCGCTACAGAAGGAGGATGGCGACAAAGCGACTGAAATATTAGGCAATTTCGAGAATTACAGGCAAATAAGTTTAGTGAGAACAAACGATATTGAAAGCTTGAGGATTCCAGATGAAATAAAGAACATTTTGACTGATTTTGTCAAGCTGAATGTCAGTATTGGAGCAGTTGACATATTAGGATGCTTTGAGAATACCAATGGTTTGCTCAGAAGCTTTAATAGATTTGCAGAGACAAAGACTAGCTGGGTTATAAAGCCAATGATCAAAATAACCAATGATTTAATTGAGATTTCCAAAAAATGTGATATTTACCTAGATGAAAACCCTGAGATAAACAAAAGCCTGGTGATGGACTCCACAATTGAAAGAGAATCCTGCTTGATAAAGGCAAGCAGAGTGATCCACAACTCGTTTAAACTATGTCTGAATGATAGAAACGAGGATCTTTCGACATCAAGAATTGAGCATGTTTATTTCTTTGTATGCAAAGAGATGGAAATTTTCAAGTTTTTGAATAACAAGGAACTAGGTAAGAATATTGAGAAAGTTCTCCAAAGTAAGAAAGCTGAGCTACCTGACTTGGATTTGATTAATAAAAATGATTCAATTAGGTATTTGTATTTCAGTGGGATCATTTTGCTAGAAGATGGAGACTATAAAGGAGCATATCTGAAGTTTAAACATGCATATGAGCTATGTCTACCTAAGAGTAAACAGGCTGAGAAAATATTGATTTATTTGATACCACTTAAATTCTTGATCACCAAAAAATACATCAAAAGCAGTAAGTTGCGAACTTATGGGACTAAAATTGAGGCAATATACAGGGACTTGGTGATAAGTTTGAACAATGGAGACTTGAAGCTGTTTAATGATAGCTTTCTGAGGTATGAAAAGCTTTACTTGAAATTTGGACTATATTTCGTTATTGAGAAACTTGAAGAGTTTGTCCTAGTGAAGCTGATCAAGATTGTTTACGAGTTTAATGATAAATCAACCCAGCTGAACCTCCAGTTCGTCAAGAGGGCCATTGAGTTTAGTAAATTTCACGACCCAAACAATACAGACTTCTTCAGCATGGACGAAACGGAATGTTTACTGAGTAACCTGATTTACCAGGGATTCATCAAGGGCTACATTTCGCACTCAAATGGCGTGTTAGTGCTAAGCAAAACTAATGCCTTCCCACTTCAGGTGTGTGACTGAGACCAGGGCATTGCCCGTTCGGTTGGCTGATTAAACTCCAGGCGGGTTAGCTAAGCGGTTAATAATAGGAGGTGATCGTGACTGATGTAACTGATAGGGAATTAGTAATGTTGCTGCTGTTATCTGTGTTCAGTGTAGTTAAACTAACAGGATGGTCAGTTCAATGTATGACGTATTGAACCGTACCACTTTTAGCAACAGCCGGGATGACCTCCACGGAAATCAAATAGGTGGCAGCGTCTCGCACTTCTTTAAACGGAAATTTTAGTCGTCCCGGCCGTTTTCTCTGTTTAAAAATCTGCAATGCAGAAAGAAAATATTTTCTGGTCATGGAAAATGACATAAAAAGGATGACGAAGTTTTTGTTTATAAAAGGCGAGTAATTCTGCCATTAATTCTGTGTTTCTTTGTTTCTTTATCTGTAACAATTATCAATCGAATAATCAATACATAAATTAAAACGAAAGTCAATACCAAAATGCAATTCTTAGTCTTATCATCAGAAGTTAACCAACCATTTGTTATTCCAAATGTTTCACCAACCACCACCAAAAACAACAACCCATTGAGAAACGTGGACTTGTCGTCAGCATCGCGTCATCCATCTGCTCTGCTATAGGCGGATACTGCTGGGTTAGTAATTAATATATAAAAAGGTTTGGGAATACAGGTTATTATGATTTATTTTTTTTATATATACACGTAGAAGCTGAGTAGCTTGTCGAATGTGCTTCGCTGTTTAGTCAAACAGTGGGTAGAACTCGTTGTACTTTTTCGCATAGTACGCAGAACTTAACCCACCAAGGACAGTTAGCAGAATTGGGACTGGCTTTCTGAACCCAACAGGGATTCCTCTAGAGATTCCCGCTGCAAACAGCAGAACCGATGAACCCAGGGCGATTTCCAGCCCATAATCTGCATTTTTCTTAAGCAAATAACCAGCACTGGCAAATGCTGCTGAGAATGTCAATCCTGCAACTAAGGATGGGACGGATTTCTTCTTTGCAAATCCCATGACACCTCCAACGAGGGTTAGGCCTGCCATTGTAAAACTTGGGTGCTCCATATTGTTCCGTTACTGCTCGTTTGTGCTGTGGTTCAACTGCCTCCTAAAGTTATTTCGTTCATTCACTTTTTCTTCAGGAGAAAACAATTAGTAAGCCAGCTGCTGACTCAGCAATACCAAGCGGTTACTAATGGCTGACCTAATCCGCCCCGGCATTCCATTTCTGAGGCTCTGAATAGGCGAAGGTTGACAGAAGTGAGTGAAACAGTCGCTGATAGCCCTGTAGGACAACCAGCATGGGCGAGCCGTTCACACCAGTACTGGAGCAGTCACCTGACAGCACAGGGGCGACTCCGCAGTCCCAGAAACAGCAGAAGTTGGCGATTTTGAAGCTCAAGAGAATCACCGAGCTAAACAATAGGCTCAAGCAGGAGCTGCAAAAAGAACGTATATTTGCATCCAATGCCAGCTATTCGATCATCGACTATACGCAGTCGCACAAGGACTTTGCCATTCCTGAGATCTGGGGGTACATGGCGCCAGGCGAGAACAGTTTGAGGTCGTCAGCAAATGCCGGCAGTGCTGCCCAGGTAGCCTCCCACTCCCAAGATACCTGCTGCACGATAGTTTAGGGAGAAAATCAACCCCCAGACTGCTTGTCCTCGTCCTCGACCTGGAACAGCACGTGCATCTCGTCGATCTGCTCGCTCGCCTTCTCGTCCTCGCCACACCCACAGTCATAGTCCTCAATGATGTGGGAGCAGTCATAGATCTCGTGGCCCAGCCGCAAGTTCACCTGGTTGTGAACGTGGCACCCCCACACCGCAGCCACCTGCCTGGAAGACGTCTGCGGTGGGTACTGCTCCAGCAGCTTGACGAAATGTCTCGCACAGTCGCCACATGGGTACACCTGTGCAAAATACTTGATATAGTTAGTCAGCACGTCCCGCTGTTCTGGTGTAGGCTTCTCTGGGTATCTTGCCAGTATGGTGTGGAACAGTTTCCACGCCGCGTTGCCCAACTCCGCCTTCAGCGTCTCGTTGCCCATCTTGGGCATAAACGGCAGGTCCTCGTAGCCGTCTTTATTGATCACTTCAGATATTTTCACTTGTCGATCTGGTGACTTTGCGGTGGCCTTTACGTTGGCGTTTGAGTTTGGCGTCAGCGGTTTGGGCTCCTGCAGTGAGCTGGACGACTTGAAAAACTGGAAAAGCATCAGCAGCACAACCACAGAGCCCAGTATCGACAGATTCGACTTCTTCAGCAGCTTGGTCATCGTATTGTCGCGCAAGTTGGTTGTCAGCTCAGAATGTTTTTGTGTTTTTTTATATTTTATTTTAATTTAGGTGACTTATACTTTACTATATAAAAGCCAGAAACAGCCCCCTAATGGACGGAATACACACGCTAGAGATCAACAGGGCGCGCGAGATGGTGGCCAGGACCGTGCGGGCAAGACAGCCTGCTGCACGGGCTGCACAGCTGCCCCAGGAAGCGAGCTTTAAGCAGCCAGCTGACACCATTTCCATCTCTATACCATCGAAAAACCACGCGATCCACATGAAAGACTCGTGCGGGAACCCGCAGTGCGAGTCGTGCGGTGCGGTGGTGATCCCGGCACCGATGGCGACTTTCCCGATCTTGCAAACGCCCTCGATATCGGTGGGCTCGTGGGATATTTACACCACCAAGTCGCCTATACTGTCGTCGGACGAGATCGACGAGCTGCAGCTGAAGCTGGGGCTGCCGATCCCCGAGATGATCTTTGGCAACAACAAGGTGCTGATCAGAAACGACGAGCGCAACTGGAGCATCAGCTTCAATTGTGTCAATGCACTGTCCAAAGTTGACAATAAAGGTGTTAATCTGCTTAAAGTGAGCTATTCCAACGAGTGGTTCAGCACCAGGGAAACAAACACCGATGAGATGAAGGGTATCGTGAAGCCGTTTGACTGGACGTACTCGACAGACTACAGGGGCGACGTTGAAGGCCTGCAGCTGGTGAAGGATGAGTCCGCCAGAATTCCAATCGATAAGCTGAAACAGCCAGACCCCATACTGTTTTTCGACGAGATGGTGCTGTACGAGGACGAGCTGGGCGATAATGGCATCTCAGTGATCAGCTGCAAGATCAGGGTCATGCCCAAGAGAATGCTGCTGCTGATGAGGTTTTTCTTGAGAGTGGATAATGTTATATTCAGAGTCAGAGACACCCGCTTGTTCATCGAGTTTGCGGAGAACAAAGTCATTAGAGAGTACAAAGAGCAGGAGGCGAGCTACGCAGACGTGATGAAGAAAATATCTCCGCTGGCGTCAGATCCAAGAAGTTTTTTGAGAGACCAGAACTGGATTGCAAGTAAACTGCCAGTGCTCAAACACGAGGTTGAGTCTGTCAATTTGTGAAAAACCACACGAAGAACTCATTCTATTACTTTATAGACTGAAGTATCTCCTTCCCACGGGCTAAATTCACCTCAGAACACCTCTTTTCATCAATTACAGTCTGCAATTGCGATTTGGACACCGACAACAGCTCCTCATACTGGGATTTGCTCTTGAGTTTATCAAGTGCCAGAAGCTCTTGCAGCACCACGCACAGGCCACTCCACCCCTCGACATGGTTCCCGCACAGCTCAACACTTCTGCTGAAATTCTTTACACTCTTGACCAATGTTTCAGCATCTTTCTTAGCTGCTTGCTTGAAAAGCAGGTAGTTCAGCTCCCCGATTCTGCTGAACACATTATAGGCGTTTGGGATAACCACCAAAACCTCTTCCAGGCAGAAAATGGCCTTGTCAAAGTGCTTAACAGAATAGTAAACCTCGCTCAGTTCGTACCAGGTTTCAACATCTGTCGGATTTATATCCAAATAGTGTTTTAAGTTATCAATATACTCTTCTGTGGTTGCCACGTGCTTTGTCAAAGCAGTCTTCTTCTTCAGTACTAGCAGGTCGTCGCTCTCTGCCAGCTTTTTATCCAAGTATTCAATAACCTGTTTGAAATCCTCAGAGTTTGCTAGCATGTAGTCAGCTTTCAACACCGTGATTCTTGGTGTGTCCAGGTGCCCGAACTTGTCAATCAGTCGGTCCAGGCACGTCTTGGCTACCTCGTCATTGCCAACCAGCAACGCTAGTTTGAACTGTAGCTCAATCAACTCAAAATATTCAATTTCTGGCAAATCATTGTAGTTTGCAGCCAGAAATGCCGACAGTTGTGTGAAATTTTCAATTGTTTGCTCACTGCTGAATGAAGCATAGCTTCCCTGCTGGTTCACCTTGAGCAATTTCTCCTTCAAGCTCATCCTAATGGGTTATTTTCTCCTGCTGTGTTGTGTTTTGTTGTTTTATGCCCACCTTTTGCTGACTCAGCATTTACTAACCAGGAAATTCAATTTTTTTGCAATAAAAAAAAATTATCAAAATTTTTCAGCTTTGAGACGAAAAAAACGAAAAGAACTTGCGAAATTAATTCAGCTTTGCAACCAACCAAACCCACCAAACTGAGACCAGGAACTAACTTTTTGCAAAATGTCGTTCATCAATATCTGCAGAGACAACACCGACCCGTTTTACCGTTATAAAATGCCTCCAATTCAGTCCAAAATTGAAGGTCGTGGTAACGGTATCAAAACAGCTGTTGTCAACACCAGCGAAGTTGCCAGAGCTCTAAATAGACCTCCAGCATACCTCATCAAGTATTTCGGTTTTGAACTGGGTGCGCAGACCTCTATCAACGAAGAAAACGACCGTTATTTGGTCAATGGTGTCCACGATGCGCCAAAATTACAAGACACACTGGATGGATTCATCAATAAATTCGTTTTGTGTGGCTCCTGTAAGAACCCAGAAACCGAGATTATCATCACCAAGAACGACGATCTGATCAGAGACTGTAAAGCGTGTGGTAAGAGAACTCCAATTGATTTAAGATCGAAACTAGCAACATACATTTTAAAGAACCCGCCTGATGCAGGTAAAGGAAAGAAGAAGAAGTCCGCTACTGCGTCTGCTAATGTCGTCGGTGGTGGTATGTCCATCAGTGATATTGCCCAAGGTAACAGCAAGAAGGAAGACAATGACGAAGAACAAAAAGATGCAGACTCCGATGATGATGCTTTAACCAGAAAGATCAATGCTGAAGCTTCCAACTTGCCAGATATACAGCCAGTGGCGGATGACGACTGGGCAGTCGATGTCTCAGAAGAGGCTGTCAGACAAAGAGCCAAAGAGCTTGAAGCGTTATCGATCGAACCTTCAACTTCCAAATTTGACCAGTTTGGTGAATGGTTACTGGAATTCAGAGAAAAAGACCAAGAGCTACCAAGCGATGTTGAGATCTACAAGAAAGCTTCAGAATTAGAAATTGTTGGCTCCGTTGAGATTGTCCAAGTCTTAGCCCAAGCTTTATTCGATGAAAATATCGTTGAACAACTTGAAAGTCATACGGGTTTATTAACCAAATTGATCACAACTGAAAAACACGAAAAAGCCTTCTTAGGTGGTCTAGAAAGATTCTTAGGTTTAGAGCACCCAGAATTGCTACCTAAAATTTCTAAAATATTGTTAACTATCTATGAAAATGATTTAGTCTCAGAAGAAGTTATCAAGGATTGGGGTTCAAAGATATCAAAGAAATACGTTTCAAAAGATATCTCAAAGAAAGTCAAAAAAGCTGCCAAACCTTTTATCAAATGGTTAGAGGATGCTGAAGAAGAAGAAAGTGATGAAGAGTAAGGAGTTTCCGTGGGTTTATTGTTTTAAAAATATATATTTCTCATTATTATACTATTAAATGCAATCCAATAATTCTTTATTTATAAAAAACCCAAATTAATATTCCTCAACACCTTTCTTTTTCAATGATTTTTTGTTCTTTTTAAAATGCTTCTTACCATTATTTGGTATGGATGATGATCCATTATTAGCAATTTTGTGGAAAGGTGTAGAATAAGTACCTTTGTAATTATTCATTGTGAAAAATTCACGATCTAAATCTTCTGTTGCATTGTACATTGCAGCCTGCTTACCTCCATGATTCACAGATTTAGCAGAAGTCTTTTCATCTCCTCCAACATGTGAAGAAAATGATAATAATGATAAATCTTTTGATAAATCAAATTCATCAACTTTAAGTCCCTTTGAATGAACCGCATCCAAGATCTGTTCTTTTCTGCTATCACTTAAAGTGTTTAAAGTGTATAATTCTTTGTTGAACTCGAACTTCTCAGCTTCACTAATCTGCGTGAAATCTGCCTTTGGTGGCGGATGAACATATGGTAATCTTCCATTAACATAATCTTTGAGAATATATCTTGCAGCTCTAGGCTGATCTGCGTTACCAAAACCTTGGGTCATATAACCTCTTGCTCTAGCATACGCAGTTAGTAACTCTCCAGAAGTTGGAACACCAGTTCCACCATCCTCCACGGACTTGATAGGAATTGCAATACCATAAACTGCTTCTAAGTAGTATTTTGGTATTCTTTGTGCAACTAACTGCGTTGGTCCTGTGACTTCTCTCAATTGATCAATTGGTAAAACACCACTACACACCAATTCTCCGTTGGTGTAAGCAAAGTTTGGAAAGACTAAACCGGGACAATCACACAGTAAAACCTCTGGTGATAAATGGATTGTTTGGAAATGTTTAGTTTTACCAGGTGTGGAGGAAACGGAAACCTTTTTGGAACCAATCAATGCATTGATTGTGGAAGATTTACCAACATTTGGATAACCAACTAAACCAATTTGTAAAACTGGTGGCTTGGTTGGATCTCTACTTGGAGTTAATGGTTCTGGGGCTTCTTTCATAAAAAGTTCTTCCAGTTCTTCAATTTTCAAAATTCTGGTAGCTTCATCAATATCTTCTTGTTCTTTGGAATTGTGCACAATTTCTTCACCATTTTCAAGCTTTTCTAATAATTGGTTGGCTTCAAATGCACTGAAGAATGTATATCTGATATTTTGCGATTTGAAATATTCTGCCCATGCAGCTCTTTGCTTTTTAGTTAATAAATCAGCTTTGTTCACTAGCAGTAAGTTTCTCTTTGCTGGGTTCACCTCCAAAACATAGTTAGCTAAATCTGGAGATCTGAACAATAATGGGTTTCTAGCATCAACAATTTGCACAACCAAATCTGATCTTTCGACAACTCTCCACAACTGTCTCCAGACCTCAATATTTCTTTCAAAAGGTGTCAGCAGCAGGTCATTGTTCTCTTGTAAAAAGGCTAAATCTCTTCTCCATTCCAGAAATGCCTCTCTCTCTTGTTTATCCAGCTGAAATTTAGTTGTTGTTGCGTCCCATGCTGGTCTTCTTGGAACTTTCAGTTTATTTTCGTTGGCATGATGCAGCTCGTTTCTCATTTTTTCTTGATCTGCTGTTAATAAATATGGGTTTTTGGAGGTATCAACTTTGATAATCTTGACTTGGTTGTATCTATCTGCAGTGAAATCGGTATCAGCTAGCTGTGCTGTATTTAAAAACTCGTCTAACGCGTTCTCTTGAGTCACTGATCTTAGCTTCACCCACCCAGCTTCATGCTTATCAGTTGTGAAACGCATTTCACCATCTGGCAAATACTCAATTCTGTTTTCTTTGGCTCTAACATTCGCAATAGATCTACCCAACCCAATAGTGTTCTTGTTTTTACGCTGTATAGGCTTTGGCCCCTTTGGTGGTTTCCATTTTTTTGGTGGCTCTTTGTTCGTTGGTGCCATCTTATATACTTATACCTCTCTTTGCTGTTATTGCTGATTGTATTATAAATTAAACTGATTTTTTATTTTGTTTTATTTTTTTCACTGAGAAAAATTTTATTTAATGCGATGAGCCCCGGAATTAGAAAAAAATGAATTTCGAGGGTTGGCGCTTTTGTGTTTTGAAAAATCAGCAAATTTAAAAGCTGTGAGCTCAGAACAGAAACACAGCGCAATGTACAGTGAGGCGGTCCACACTGTGGAGCTGGATGACCGTAAGTGGCTGATTTGTGGTATGTAGGAGCTGGGAGTACCAAAAACTGACAAAAAGAGAGCAGAGAGGAGCCCTGTTCAGACGTGTTTATACATTTTGGGTTTGATTCAGAGAACAAAGAGCTGGCGGTACATTGCCACGACACAGATGCCGAGTTTGCACGGAAGCTGAGCTCGAGTGACATCAAGCAGTGCAAAAATGCACTGTGCGAGCTGGGTGCCCAAGAGTGGTACGAGCTGTTTCTCAAGGTGGTTCTGATGAATGTGTCACACAAAGAGCTCGAGACGATCCAGGTGTTTGCTGCCGAGCGAAGCGTTGACAGCGAGACGGTGCTGACAATTGGTCTTCGGGAGCGTGTTGGTGTGATTGGGTTCAAGGAGCTGGGCTCATTTGAGGTTGCCAGAGTGGACAATGGTGTAAATGAAGACAACTTTGAAGAATTGATGTTCAACTGGAGCAAGCTGTTAAGCAAACAGAACAGGGAGCTTCGCATGAGGGCGCTGGAGAGCGAAATGAAGGAGGGCAAGCTGAAGGAGCAACTGGCATTGTCAGAGAGGCTGAAACAGGAGTTTGTGGATATGTGCGCCAGACAGCAGAAAGTCCAGTTCCAGATATTCTCAGAGCTGCTGAACGAAAAGAAATTGCAAATTACTAAGCTGATGAGCGGCGAGATCCAGGATATTCCTGACGAGTCTGTGTTACATGCGGTCAGACGGCTGCGAAACGATATTGTGATTGCTGATGAAGACGAGACAGAGATCAAAACGGCTAAGAGAACCAGGCAACTGAAAAGCGACCCGTCTAGAAAAAAGAAGAAACAATCCGAGCAGCATCTACCAGTGGTATCTGCTGAACCAAAACCAGAACCAGAACCTGAGATTCCAATGCTTGCAGTGAAACCAGAACCAGAGCTCCCCGATTCCGTGATAAAGAAAGAAGAGGCATCGATAGATTTGGAAGATTTGCAAGACGCAGAAGAAATAGAGGACTCGCAGCCTTTCACATTCTCGCATCCAACACACCCTCCGACACCTACTGGCAACCCCACCGACAATAACAATGATGATGATACAGAGATCAGCGATCCGGACGACGATGAACAAGTTCCTGCTAGTGCCGCAGTATACCCTGCAGCCGATTTTGAGGCTACCGGAACAGATGAAGATAGTGTCAGCGCATCAGCAACGGACATCGATTCGCAAGACGATGAGAATGAACACCAGGAAGAAGACGAGCAAACATAGGATTCCAACACCTGAAGCATGTGATAATAACTCAAGCGTCATGCACAGCTAATTTATGGTGCTTCTATCTACATCCTACATGCATCGAAAGAAGCGCAAAAAAAAAGAAAAAAAAATTAAAGAAAAATTGAATTTGAAAGGAAATTTTTTTTAGAGGAAAAATATTTATTTAGTTCAAGTTGTTTAACAGAAGATTTCCTACACTTTCTAGCAAAAGAAACCCACAAGAAAAGCGAAGATCGACTGACATTTTTTTCTTCTAATAGCAGCTTACTGTCGTTATTATACTCAAAATATCAGTTATACCATTTACAAGCAGGGGATCTATCGCAGTTATTGGTCATTTTGTTAACATCAGAAAAATATAAATAAATCTGAATACAAAACAAGATAAATCTATTTATATTCGGAGATCTTGAATAGCAGCCAACTAGTCACATTCCTTTTTACAAGCACTGATTTATGCTCTTTACCTGAATTTTACTCATCTGTTTTCAGTTTTCATTTCTGCTTTTTCATTCAATTCATTTTTACTGTGTTTTAAAGATTTCATTTAGTCATTTCACTTATCATTTACTGTTTTTTCATACACATTTATTGCCCATTCATTTTATTCCCTTATCAGTTTTGTTTTCCATCCACTAAAAATCATTTTGTTAGCATTTTAAGGCAGTACCATAAAAAAGGAAAAAGTATTCAGCATGTCTTACCCATACGATTCATATACAACCGGATTGCCGCATAATATAGTTCTTGGCTCTCCGGTGGTGACAAACCAATACCAGCAATTTGGCAGTCAATTTGAGAACAACCATACCCACTCGCAATCTTTTGATAGTTCCTTTGAGTATAATGCTCAACCCCAGCTGGTTCAGCAGAACCATCAGCATCAGCCACTACAGATACCACAGCAGCAAGATTCTCAACAGCCACAAAGACCTGCCAGTAATGTTCCCTCACTAGAACGTTCGCACCATACACATAGCGGCTCAGATGTTACTTCCAACAGTGACCACTATTTCAGTAATTATAACTCTCAGCAGTATGATACTAAGAGCACTGGAATCAACATGAACGCATACAATGATAACGAGTCTCAAAATAATGCAAGTTACACTTTCATAACACCAAATCAGCCAAGTCAATACCACTTTGCGGCCCCACCAGCCCAGCTGCATCCTGTGCAGTACCAACATGGTTTATCGCAAACATTTGGCTCATCCAGCCAGTCGCAATTGCAACAACAAGCACAAATATACCCTCAATCGCAATCAAAATCTCAATTTGCACAAAATGAACATCCACAATCAGTCAATGGACAACACCCGCAACAACAACAACAACAACAACAACAACAACAACAACAACATTTACACCCACCATTTACATTGAAACCTACAAGTGGTGATATTCCAATGTTAAAAGATGCTTCATTCAAGTCCCAATCATTAACAGCTCCAGTTGACTTTTCTTCTGCACCTAGTAGAACTGTTTACTTGGGTAATATTCCATCAGACTTATCGCCAAAAGAACTACTTGATCATGTGAGAAGCGGAATAATTGAAAATGTTGTGATATTAGCTGATAAAAATTGTGCCTTCATTTCATTTTTAGACGAATCAAGCGCGTTGTTGTTTCATTCAGATGCGATATTAAAAAGATTGAACATCAGAGACAATGATATTAAAGTTGGCTGGGGTAGGAACACTCCATTGCCTTCCTTAGTATTGAATTCGATACAAAGAGACAATGCAACTAGAAATGTTTACATCGGTAATCTACCAAAAGATTATACTGAACAAAATCTAATTAATGATTTATATGAATATGGTACAATCGATACTATCAAAATTTTACCGGAGAAGGGTGTTGCTTTTATTCATTTTTGCTCAATTTTAAGTGCAGTCAAAGTTGTTTCAAACCTTTCGTTCAAGAATGAATTTTACAAAGACAAAAAAATCTACTATGGTAAGGATAGATGTGCATTTATCACCAAGACCCAACAGCATAATGCTGCCCAATATTTAGGGTTAGCACCAGGGATGGAGCATTTGGTCACCAATGCTGATCGTGACTTTATATCGTTTGCCTTACTACAACAATCCGCAGCAGCGGCAGCAGTTGCAACAACAGCAGGAGGTGCCAATAATCTTGGTAACAGAACCGTTTATTTAGGTAATCTACCAAGAGACGTGAAGATTGAAGAGATCTGTAATGTTGTCAGAGGAGGATTACTGCAAATGGTTAAGTATCTTGAAGATCGTCATGTTTGCTTCATTACTTTTATTGATCCTATTGCCGCAGCACAGTTTTATGCAATGTGTCAGATGCATGGATTGGCCATCCATGGAAGAAGAATCAAGATTGGCTGGGGTAAGCATTCTGGTCCGTTATCAAATGCATTGACTTTGGCTGTCAGTTCAGGAGCATCAAGAAATATTTATATTGGTAATATTGACTTGAATAATCCAAAGTTCTCACAAGATAATCTGAGACTAAAGCTTTCAGAATTTGGTGAGATTGAACAGATCAATTACCTGATTGACAAAAATTGTGTCTTTGTTAATTTCACTAATATTTCCAATGCAATTTTCGCAATTGACAAAATTAAAATTGATGCAGCTTTCAAAGATTTGAAGATCAATTTTGGTAAAGATAGATGTGGTAATACTCCTAAACAGTTTGGCAACCACGCTGAGAAAGAGTGACTGTGAAACGATAACAATAATGGAAATAATACAATGAATTAGCATTTGGTTTTCGTTTAGGTTTTTAGTTAGTTAGTTAGTTGTGTTACGTTTAGTTCTGTTATGTTGTGTTTAATCTGTGTTTTGTTTTGGTTTCAGTTCTACATAAAGTAAATAGTTCATAGTTCATAATTCATAATTCATAATTCATCATTCATTTAAAATTTCATTCATCAAAGTCTGCATCAGAGAACTGAGAACGATTTCTGTGGAATGTTTCTTCGTCTAATTCAATCATATCGCTCTCATCACTATCATTACTGCCATCACTGTCATATGAAATTGGGTTATAAAACAATGATGGTTCATCATTGTCAATGTGGTTATCAAATTGCTGTTTGAGCATTCTAACATCACCGCTAGCTGGTAGGTCATAACCTGTTGCATCACCTTCTGCAAATCCATATAAATCATCAACGGGAGTTGAAGCTGTTTCTATGTTGTGCATGGAAGTTAGAAGAGTGTTTGAAGTTATTTCTGTGGATGTTATTGATGAAGTGGTTTTAAAAGAAGAGGAAGTTGCGTTTTTTTGACCTGATTTCTTTCTTCTTTTTGGAACTGTGACTATCTTAATACCAGCCCTTGCTCTTGCGGCCTCTAGGGCCTTTGTTGGATCCAAGTGCTCTGGTTTGTCATCTTCAGTTCCAGTTGGGACGTTTTGGGTCTTTAATGGCTCCTCAGGTTGTAGATATTTGGGCAGCGGGTCCACTATCCTTGTTGGACTCAGTTTGGCAATGCGCCTTGATCTCTTTCTGGATCTAATTACTACAGCTTCGTCTTCGTCATCTTCATCATCTTGACCTTCACCTTCACCTTCACCTTCACCTTCACCTTCATCAACTTGGAGATCAGAGCTGTAATCTTGTTGTTCGTCATATTCATCTCCAGTTTCCTCTGAGTCAGCGCTCTCAAATGTATTCACATAATCACTGTCCCTTCCCCTGTCGTCTACCTCATTATCAGAACTCAGAACAATCAGTTCAAAACTCTCATTGGGGTATTTCTCTTTGAATATATTTTCTGGAAGCCGAGCAATCTGGTTATATGGTGTTGGGTGTAAGAATGAAGAGTGTTTTTGCTCCTGCGAGGGAGAACTAAACTTAAATCTCGATGGGGTTTCTGGCTGAAATTTGGTTTCTTCTTCACTAGGAGATAGTGATATAGGATGGTCATAATTATCTATTTTGACAAACAGTGGGTTATCCAGTAACTCTCTTCTAACTTCTGGTGGTCCTTTGTCATCTGCGGTCGACGATCCACTATCACCAGAGGTCATGGAACTTAAACTTGAAGACTTGTATGACTTATCCCCATTATCAGCTAAACTGATAGACTCTTGTACTTCCACAGGTTTCGCTGTAAGCACTCTTGCTCCTGTAGCTGCTAACGTTGAACTTGCAGAGCCTGTTAGTGATTTTTGCTGTTGCGGTTTCTTACGTGGCTCGCACTGGTCAACTCTCTTCTCAATAATTGTCATATTGCCACCACGAAACACTGCTTTGTGCCCTTTCTTTAGGCTGGAGGTGTAGTCTTTCTTAGGGCTGGGTTTCCTATTCTTGTCACTGTCAGCTGATTCAACGCGTTTTCCTCCAATTGCCTGTTCCAACTCCACCTCGAGCTCTGACTTTTTGACCTGCTGCACCGGTACACCTCTCTTCTGAGATTTACTGAGGATATTCTTTTTCTGTACTTTAAACTCTTCGTCTGATAGGATATAATTATGATCAAACGTATCAGGAAGTGGTTCATCGTCATCGCTAACCACAAAGTCTGACTCGTCCTCAGACACTAAAACCCATTTGGACTGACCGCTTGGTTTCTTCTTGACTGCTATACCTTTCTGCTTGTTTGAGCTGACCTTATTCACGCTTAAACCTTTATTTTGCGTCGTATTACTGCTCTGTTGCAAGTGTTTCGTTCTGTGCCCGGCCTGCTTGACCCGCTGGTCAAAGTACGCACTGTGTGTGATGCCATACAGACTTGGCTGCACTCCTTCCTGCCGTAACGCAGCCTTAGATTTTATAGGCTTCAACCTCTTAATCTCAGACACCTTCATCGGGCTCTCTTTTCCGCAATTCTTGCTGCTGTGCAAATAATGGCAACAATAAGCGGCTCCAGCACGCGGTAGGGGTGGTTCTCAGGAGTCTATTCAGCCTAAGCGCGCGTCTTTGGTGATAATTTGGTTAATGTAAACACAAAACCAAAAATATTTTGATCTTTTGTGAATTGTTGACTTCCTAATATGGCAATAAGGGGCGAGGGTGTACCCTATTTTTGTTTTGGTGAAAAATGCACCCAAGCAGCACACCAGCTGGTAAAGTGCACTTTGGTAAGCAGGGTGGCATAGGTGGGCTGCTAGGGTTGACTAAATAGCATGCCAAATCAGCGCTTCTCTAACAAGGTTGAAAAATATGCCAAATTTTCTCAGACAATAATTTGTTTTCACCACTTTTGCCAACAAGCAACAAAAGAAGCCCACTGTAAACAGGCTTTTGGTATATATTTGAAGAAGTAGCCGACTGATCCACTGGCATTGGAGAAACAAGCCTGAAAAAACAGTTAAATTACACATTAAAATGACGGCCGATAGTGGTGTTAGGATCATTCTGAAGAGTGATAAGAAAACAGACGTGAAAATCGCTGGTGATTTCAACAATTGGACCCCCCAGGACCTCAAGTTTAATTCGGATGAGCAGCTGTACGAATATGTGATTGCTCCAAGAGCGAAAAGCGGCGAGATTGATGGTGCCAAAGGCAAATATTGCTTCAAGTTTATTATTGGAGATAAATGGGTCGTTGATTCCAGTTATCCCACTGGTGAGTATTATTGAGTGTTTTGACAGGCAAGTGGTGCTAACCGTTTAGAGTTTGATGCTTCGGGCAACGAGAACAATGTCGTCGAGTACGACTACAGCGTTAAGGACGGAGATGGTGAGGACAAAAAGGATGATCTGATGGAACCGCAGGCACCCAATCCGACCCCAGTTGCCGGGCTGTCCAAGAAGACAACACATGTGGATACCCCAGAAGCGGGTGCCGGAACCGGTACTGGTCTAGCGGTAGCAGAGGCTGGTACCACCGCGTTTGCTGGCGGCAAGGAGGAGCGCGGGCTGCTTAACGAATCCGCTTCTTCTGACAATTACGGGTCCACTGTGACGTCTGGGGCCACTCCAGCTAGCGATCCCGCTGCTCCAGAGAATGCCGAGAGCTTAGATGCAACACCTGCTACCAGTACCGGCGCAGAATCAGCAGCACCGGGACCAGCACCAGCAGAGCCAGCCGACCAGATAGTAACCGAGCACAATTTCGCGCGCTCGACCGTCACATTCATCTCGATGATCCTCAACGTGATTGTCAACTTTTTCAAGTCGCTGTTTAGCTCCTAACAGGACTGATCTGGCTCCCCCTGTGGGCCAGATGCACACACTAACCGTAGACCCCATTATTTTGTGTCTCTTTTACAGTTTACTGTCAAAACGCGTGGCCTTACCAATTCCACAACGGTTTTAGGCAACGGTCTTAAAATGACAAGTTGTGAAAGACTTTAATTTCAGGTGCAGTGAGGCGATAAATGACGAGCTCGGTACCGCGGGCGAAGAGACGGCGAGTGGTGCGGGCCACCATTCGCGATCTGCCACCGGAGATTTGTACAGAGATCCTGGACTGGGCAGGCAGACTCAGTTACTGGAAGTACAGAGTTTTGAGAGAGTTAGCAAATTTCAGGCTGCTGCTTGATGCACGATATTATGTGCTCACCAATGTACCAGCTACCAAGCTGTTCCACGTGCCAAAGGGTGTGGACCGGATGCTGTATTTGTTTGACACATTTAAGCAGTTTGAGGCAATTGTTACCAGAGTCGAAGCCACCAACCAGGTATACCCAGGAGTTGTTTTTTTCATTGAGTGCGATATCAGCAGGCTCGTACTGAAGCAGGACGCTCACGTCTTTCTGAACTTGCTGTGCTCAAAGAGAATCAAGTTTTTCCAGCTTTTTGCAGTCAATGACCCAGACAGTGTGGTAGTGAAGTACACACACAGACTTAGTTTCAATCACTGGCTGCCCAAAGTGGACCCCAGACCCCAGAGAAAGGCTTCGGAGAGCGAGCAGCAGCTTGAGACCCGCAGGCGGGAGCAGGAGCAGCGGCAGCAGCAAGAGCAAGTGGTCAGGATCAGGTTCAGAGAGCCAGATCCGGACCGTGAAACGAGTTCAGGAGTTGAACCAGAAGCAGAAAGAAGCACTATGGGAACCAGAGAACCCGTTTATAAGGAAGAGTTTGACTTCTACCAGCACAACTACTTCATTTTAAACGAGATACCCAACTCAGTGATTGATGCGTATCCAATGTCAGTTACAAGAAGACCGATATATAAAGTATTCAGCTCGAAGGAAGCTGTATTTGAAACCAATGGCCACAAGGGGATCGGGTACCTGTTTCTGCAGCCCGAGTTCTACGTCTGTAAAGATGAGATGAGTAAGCTGAAGGAACTTTACTTAACAGTGGCTGCAAACGGCTCTAGTAGGAGCACAAGAAATAAGCAAGCAGTTCCCAATATATTCAAGTCACCGAGCACAATGCTGATTGTCAGTAATCTCAGTGTCTTAACGCTGAGAAGCTGCTTCAATACAAAGAGATTCCCATTGAACAAACTGAGCCTACCGAATCTCAGAATATTCTCAATTCAGAATTGCGGTATCACCTCAATCAAGAATTGCCAGTTCCCCAGCTTGGAGCAGCTGGTTGTGATACAACTGTACGAGGATGAGTACTTTAGCGAATACGAGTGCTCGGATCCTGGCTGGAACTATGAGCCGTTAATGAGATTCCAGCACCCAGAAGAGCATCTAATCAACAGAGAAAACTACATGAGTAACAAAATGAAAAATGGCTTCCAAATCATCAGCAACGATTTTTCAAAGCTCAGGGTACTGTCCCTCAAGCTGAGGGCCATTGATATCATACGGTCCAATAAGCTTCCAGCAAAAATCGAAAAAGTTAAGCTGATGCACATTGATTTCATCAACTCGAATGGTCCACTGGGGGACATACCATACTTACTATCGTTCACAGACTCGTTGCTGCTGGAGTTTTCGACGTTCCTGACCAGCTCAGTAGTCCCAGGCGACAGCGTGGAGTACCACATGCTCCAGTTGCTACTGCAGTCGATGTACGAGACGGCAAACTTGCGGTTCCTGACTGTGCTGAACTATTTCCACGAATCGTCGTTCGAGTTCCTGAAAAAGATCCGGTTCCAGTCGCTCGTCGGGCTGCATATAAGGAGAATCAAGGAAGGGTACAGCACGGAGCTGTTCAGCCGCAGAAACCGACTTGACCCACTGCTCCTGGGTGACGATGAGCTGCTAAGAAACCTTGCTGCGCCACACCTGAGGTATGTGTTCTGCCAAAGACTGCGTAGAACCCCGAAGCTGTACAGCAAGCTCAGGCAAGTCGAGGACTACTTTGTTATCGACACTGCTGAGAGGGCGGTCGACAGAGTGGATCTGCGGTCGCTCAGAACAGCTCCACATGCAGCAGGAAGTAAAATTTTAGATCAAGAATTTGTGGCTAGTGAGCGTCTTAGTAAGGAGCAAGTAAGACACTTCATGGTGCACACAGCGCAGGAGAACCTGAACTGGTTTCTGGAGCTGGGTATACTGTGTACCGGGTTCCTGGAGCAGTTTCCGTTCCTGTACGAGGGCTGCTGGGGCGATAAGGCTGCACATGACGAGTACTTCTACAGGTGGTACGAAAGCTCGTTCGTGGCGCACTCCAACAACCAGGCCCGGAAAATCCTCTCCAAGTGGTGAAGCTGGCGAGCTGCGGGCGCTTTTTAGGTGTTTTTCCAGTGACGTTTGGGGGCGTCTCCACAAATAAGATGATTAAAGTATTTAAAATTGCTTATTTAATATCAAAGTTGTGATTTTTTCATTTCTATTTCAGTACCATTCAAGTGAAGGAGGGCACAGCAAAGCATGTTTATAGTGAGGAAGCCCCTGTTGGGTGCCAGGTTGCAGCATGCAGTGAGGCTGTTCTCTGAAATCCCAGAAAAAGTGAACAAGTTTGTGGCATTGAAGCCAGTTTCGCAGCTTCGATCGCGGATTCACCCAGAATTCATCAAATCGCCCAATTCCAAGCTGCAGACGCTCATATGGAGGAACCCGCTGCAGAATATCCTGATCGTGAGGAAGCCGTGGGACAAGAACGTCCGCAGCAGCGTTGTGGAGTTCATCACGTACCTGCACGACCACAGGCCCGAGATCAATGTGATTGTGACTGAGGATGTGGCTGACGAGATATACCACGACTTCAAGAGCTACCCGAAGCAGACCACCACCTCGCCACACCTGCTGTACACCGGGGACATCAAGGACATTGTGTCCAAGACGGACCTGCTGGTGTCGCTGGGCGGAGACGGCACCATTCTGCGTGGTGTGTCGCTGTTTTCCAATACCAGGGTGCCGCCAGTGCTGTCTTTCTCCATGGGCACGCTGGGGTTCCTGCTGCCGTTCGACTTCAACAGCCACCGGGACGTGTTCAACCAGGTGTCGAACTCCACAGCCAAAGTGCTGCATCGCACACGGCTGGAGTGCCATGTTGTCAATGAAGAGCACGCCAACTCGCCTGGCGAGAAGCCCAAGTTCAAGAACAGAATGGTGCATGCGATGAACGACATCGTGCTGCACCGTGGGGACACTCCCAGCCTGACCACGCTGGACATCTACATTGACGGCGAGTTTCTGACGAGAACCACTGCGGACGGCGTGTGTCTTTCGACCCCGACAGGCTCTACTGCGTACTCGTTAAGCAGTGGTGGCAGCATAGTGAGCCCGCTGGTGCCGTGCATCCTGATCACGCCCATCTGCCCGAGATCTCTGAGCTTCCGGCCGTTGGTGGTGCCGCTCTCGTCGCATATCAAGATCAAGATAATCCAGAGATCCAGCGGAGAGAACAACGTGAGGCTGTCGATCGACGGGGTTCCACAGAACTCGCTCAAGATCGGGGACGAGCTGCACATCGTGAACGAAGTGGGCACCATCTTCATCAACGGGTCCAAGATCCCGTTCAACGAGACTAATGACGAGAGACTGAAAAAGAAGTCCATCATTGAAAGTGGCATCTACTGCGTGGCCAAGAGCGAGAACGACTGGACCCGCGGAATCAACGAGTTGCTGGGATTCAACTCATCGTTCAAGAACCAGGGCCTCAAGAAGAAATAGTGTAGCTAGCTATATACTGGATAATAAATAATAAATAATAAGTGTGCGGAGAAAGACCCAGATGTACTGCCAATCCTTGCACCGTTCCCCATACGGGCTCACGAAGGAGGACCCTTAGGCTTATACGAAGACAAACCAGATGGAACGCTGCACCCAAGATTGATAATTGGAGTTTAGTCTCCAGTCCATTTCCCGAGAGTCCTCTGGCAGGCCAGAAGCCCACCAGAAGGAGCAGCGGTGTGCCGACGCTGGTCATGGGCCGTGTCCATAAGGACCCAGCCTTGAGGCGACGCTTCCTGTGCTGCAAATGGCTGTGAAATTTGCGTTAGGAAAAGGAAGGAAGAAGTTTTCAGCCAAAAAATTTTTTTTTTATATGGAAATTTTTCACTTCGGGCGGGTCACCTGGCGCTGGTACGCGCACGCCGTGAAGCTGGCAATAAACCAGTAAACAAATTGCCTTTTGTGTAGGAAGTTGTTATATCTGCGGCTAAAATGAGTGATTCCGTTGCGGTTATCGAGAAGAGGCTGTGGGAGCTGGTGGAGCGCAGCGAGGAGGAGTTGCAGGGCGTGCAATTGGGGGAACCGGAGCAGCTGTCGCTCAGCAACGCGCAGAAACAGGACGTGGAGCTTTCTGATGAGCTCAAAGAGCTGAAACGAGTTTGGGTTCTGGCGACATTGCTGAAGGAGATTGAGGTCAATATGGAGCTGGGGGAGTACGAGAACGTGTTGCACTCGCTGAGATCGCTGCACGAAAAGATCAGCGCGCTTGAAACTGATAATTCCAAGCTGCTGAGTATCTATGAAGCCCTAACTGCCAGAGTTAACGAGCACATACAGCTGGTTTGGGACCAGTTCTGGACCATTGGCGAGGACCGCATCACGTTCAACTCGGCTGCCACTACTCAGCGCAGCGAGCAGTACCAGTATTCAGATATATACGAGATCATCTCGAATAACAGCGACTTGCTGAAAATAAAAAATACCGACATACCAGCAGTCATTACTGGGTTAGTGGCCAAGCTTGATAATGTCATGTTTGAGCTGGACGGAAACACACTTGCATACCAAAAGAAGCAACTGAGATTCATCGAAAATATAACCTCAGTTGAGAATTTGGTCAACTTCATCTCACTGGTGCCAAACTATGACGTTCAAATACTGAAACTCATTGACACAAAGATTTACAACCATATAAAAACAGTCACGTACCGAAATATAACTGAAATCTACAAGAATGAAGCATTGAAATCGAGTTTGATCTCACTGGACGAGTTTTTAGGGTTGAAAAATTTCAAAAAAGTCCCAATCAAGAACTGGATCAATGAGTTCAATGAGATTTTGATTGAGAATTATGTGAATATCAGCATTGACAAGATTAGAAAGCTGTTTGACTTGAAGTTTGAGATCACAGAGAAGAACATATCGTCTTTTACTGACAGCAATGAAATCAAGAATGAGAAGGCAAAGGACGATTGGGACTGGAAAGATGACGAATGGGACGAAGACGAGGACCAAGAGGATGATGGTTGGGATAATGATAATGATGATGATGAATGGGATGAGTGGGAAACTACTAAGAAGCCAGAGCCCGTGAAAACCGCTAAACCTGGGAAGAAAGTGGATTCTGTCGACAATATGATTAAATGCACAGAAATACCAATTGAGCTGAATAAGATAATAAGCTCGTTCAATTCAAACTCATCTAGCTTGCCTGCAGAACAGCAAGAGTATTACTTGAGTAAAATAAACTACTTAATAACAACAATCATAATGTTATCAACGGATTATTATGGAACTCATTATGAAACCCCGTTAATTCTATACAATGATTTGCTAATTTTGAACAAATTGTCGCAGCTAGATAAAGTTAGACAGATGAATGATTCAATGTTGATTAAATTCATCAAAGCAAGCAAATCTGAAATATTTCAAAAATTCAATGAATTTAATTTACTGGACATGAATTATGAAACTAGCAGTGCATTGATTACCAAGAACATTGGTCTTTTGGAAAATGATATTAATGCATTCTTTCAAAAATTAACAGTGTTGCCATTGGAAATTTCTAAAAATTTGGAGTATCAAATAATCAACGATTTTTATGAGTTGATAATCACCAAAATTCTGAACAAGTTTGAGATTAGTGAATTACAAAGTTTGAATTTGAATAAAATAATAAAGCTGCTTTTGAATATGAGATTTCTAAACATCAATCCAGCCACTGAAAGTAATAAAATTCCATCAATTTCAAGATTATCAAATATTAATTTCATTTTGATTAATCATTTAGTTGATATTATGAATAAATTTTACAATTCTGACTTTTTTGATCTCAGAACTGAGGAAATCATCAGCTTACTAAACAAACTATTTAGTGATAGTGAGAAAAAGACATTTTATATCAAAGAAATTAGAGAAATTAGAGAAGCTATTTGAAACATAAAGGCATAATTTTATATTCTATATTTGTTTAAGTTTATTTAAGATTGGCTGGAAAACCTTTTGATTAACATCATTCCCCCATAATGTATCCATATGCTCATAACTTTTGATACAGTGATACTCAACCTGGCTGTTGTTATTGAATAGTTGTTTAGGGATCTTCAGATCAACTAGTAAGTCATTATCACCATAAATGAATATTATTTTATTTTTGATATTACTAATGGGATAGACGGTTTTGGATAAATGATCAGTGAATTGTCTATTCTTTATAATGTTGAGCCAATGAATGACGGTCTTGGTTGATGTCGAGCAAAATAAATGTGAATATCCAATGATTTTTTGTCTGGTTGAAACGTTCAGGCCGTAACAGCCAAACATAAAGAAGTTAACTAAATCCAGATGAATACTTGCTAGCTGCAACATGTGTTGTTTTTCCTTGATCATTATATCCTTTGGTGATAGTTTCAAAGAGCCGAAAAATTTAACTAGAATTGACTCCAAGGGGATTTTATTGAATATTCCATTGAGGTTATTTGGTATCAGGGCAGGACTGAGTCCAATGAAAATATTGATTTTGTCTTGTAACTGCTGGTTCAAAGACAAAGAAGCCAAACCTTGGGCGGATCCTTGACTAAACCCAATATAAGAAATTTTATTGAAACCGGTTTCATTTAAAATAAACTCAATTGAATCAGGAATATCGTACTTGGCAAACTCATCCAGTGAGAAATCCCAATATTCTGAGGAATTAGTGCTGTAATGTTTATGTGTTGTTGAATATTTGTTACCTCTGTTGTTACCAATCCAGACATCATAACCTTCTTCAAACAATAGGAATGGCAAGTTCTTTTCATAGGTCTCACCCAACAGGAATGTGTCACTTGCAGCCAATAGTCCATGCTGTAAATACACGGGCTTTCTAGTGGTATTAAGTGGTAGCCCTTCAATGTGAACCCTGTGAAGAACTAATAAATAACCATCTTTAGTTTCAATGATGTACTCTTTCAAAGAGAAGCCGTGGATTTCAACTATTTCCCTAGCGGTTGAGGCTTCCATCACCTTAAGCACAAACGGATCTGAGCCATGGTCATGTGGTGCTATCACACTGGCAAGAATGGTCATAACCCAGCTGACAAATTGCCAGATAATCTCAGTCAATGAGCTGGCCATACTAATTAGTTGCAGAACACCCAGGCATCACGAGAAAGGCGAGGGGAGAGCGAGCTTGCAACTGGTATATAAACTTTTGGACCCTTCTGGACTTTGGTGCTACACACCGTATATATCAATACAGAGCACTGATATCTGAACTAAAAAGTACCAAATTGAATAACCGTTTATATTGTTATTGTTTTGATAAGCAAGACCATTGTCTGTTTCACAGTCAGATGATGTGTACTGACCACTACTAGTGAACCAGCTGCAGAGGTAGTACAGATCTCCTGGTTGCTACTTAGATTGACCCACGTAGTGACACTTCTAGACTGACTTGAGCAAAACTCTTGGATGTCAATAGCCTATATCTCGCACCACTGCGGCCTACATACGCTGGCATCAGATCTGCTCCAGTCGCTAATCAACCCGTTGGGACTGGAAGCGCTACTAAGCACCGACATAAGCGGCTGAGTCAGCAGTGGGCAAGCCGATTACATCAGCAGGCTTCAGCTGCTTGAAATCTGTGACAAGTTGGAATAAATAAACAACACAGTTGCAACTAAAATGGCGCAGGTTCTTGAATTCTTCTCGCTGCCGGTGCTGGACACCCGTCTGGACGCACCACGGGACCTGAAGCAGAAGCAGCAGGTGGTTTCCAGGGCCTCAGCGTCTAAGTGGAACACGTTGGAGTTCAAATTCTACAAGCTGGCATTTCTATTCGTTGTCCCATCGTTATACTACACAGCGTACACAGCATCCAACTCTGCCAACCCAGGGTATGCTGGGTACGAGAGGTGGCTCAGCAAGGGGTGGATTGCAGGCAGAAAAGTGGACAACACCGATGCCCAGTACAGATTCTTCAGAGATAACTTTTTCCTTCTTAGTGTGCTGATTATGTGCCATGTTAGCATCAGAAAGTGCGTCAACTACCTGTGGCCCCAGGTGAGCAGACTGTCGTTTGACGGAGCGTTCGGCATGGTGTTCCTGTTTGGGGTCCACGGTGTCAACTCGTTCAAAATACTGCTCCACATATCCATAATGTATTTTGGAGTTCGTGTTCTCAAGAATTACCGCAGATGTGCAGTGCTGTGGGTTTGGATCTTTGGTGTGGGAACACTCTTCATAAACAACAGCTACAGAAACTACAAGTTTGCCAACTTTACAGAGTACCTGGGCTTCATTGACACAGGATTTAAAGGCATTGTGTCCAGATGGGATGTTTTCTACAACTTCACACTGCTCAAGATGATCAGTTTCAACCTCGACTACATCACCAGGTACAGCGAGCTGAGATGCAAGAAACACTCCAAGGATGAAGAAGAGTCATCTTCAGCTGCAGCCTCACCAAGCAGCTCATCAGAGTCGGTTATCACAAAGCTACTAACCGAAGAAAGAAGCCGTATCGATGCTAAACTGGACATTCATTACTACTCGTTCTGGAACTACTTCGCATACATCACGTATGCGCCACTGTTCATTGCTGGCCCAATCCTAACGTTCAATGACTATATTTGCCAAACCAGAAACAGATTACCTTCCATCAACTTGAAAAGAATCTTTGTCTATGGATTGAGGTTCCTGTTCTGTGTGCTGGTTATGGAGCTGCTGCTTCACTTCATTTACGTTGTGATCGTGTCAAAGACAAGATCATTCAAGAACCTAACACCGTTCCAGATCTCAATGATTGGGCTGTTTAACCTGAATATAATCTGGCTCAAGTTGTTGATTCCATGGAGACTGTTCAGACTGTGGAGTTTGCTGGACGGAATTGACCCACCTGAGAACATGATACGCTGTATGGATAACAACTATAGTGCGTTGATGTTCTGGAAGGGATGGCACAGATCCTTCAACAAGTTTGTGGTTAAATACGTTTACATTCCGTTGGGAGGAGGAAACAACAGAATTCTGGCTTCACTATGCGTGTTCACTTTTGTCGCCATCTGGCACGATATTGAATTGAAACTGCTGTTGTGGGGGTGGTTGATTGTTCTGTGCCTCATTCCGGAAATCTTTGCACGAATTTATTTCAAACCATACGAGAATGAGACTTGGTTTAGATATTTTTCATCCATTGGAGCCGTGCTGAACATCTGGCTAATGATGATTGCCAATCTTTATGGGTTCTGTCTGGGCCACGATGGTACCATCAACCTACTAAAGGAAATGTTCTCGACATGGAACGGATTGAAATTTTTCATAATTGCAGATATCTGTTTGTTCATTGCCGTGCAGGTGATGTTTGAAATCCGCGAGTCTGAAAAGAGAAAGGGAATCGATGTTAAATGCTAATATGGTTCATCTATACTGCTTTTTATATTGACCTGGGGTCTGTTTTAGACCTTTTTTCCATAGCCCAACTTTATTCTTTTTAGCACGAATCTCATGATATTTAAACAATTCCTCGTCGCCATCAAACTCCGCATGGCTCTTGCCCTCGTACACAACCCCACACCCGTTCTTGATCATCTCCAAACTCACGTTTTTCTTACCAAATAAGGTGGGTTTCAGTACCTTACCGACGATTCGGCCATATTGGTCTGGGGAGAGCAGTTTCACCTTAACCTTGGACCCGAGAATGTAGGATCTTAACCAGTCCAGTGCCTCGTCCGCATACGGCTGGGCTGGCTTCCCGAAATGCGATCTCTCAGGCGCATCAACTCCACACAACCTTATATGCAAAGTGCCCTTATTGGCACCTTTACTATTCGCCTTAGGAGCTGACCTGAGCCAATTCCAGCCAGTGAAAATCCCGCCGGGCGTATGATAGAAGTGGAAGTTGTCTCCATCACCAACAGTCACAACCCTCCCGGTCAAAGTCCGCTTCCTGAAGTACTTTGATTGGATTTCTGATGGTTTTGTGATTCTTTTGAGAAACCTGTTGTAGAATCGGTACCCGCCGTATAAACCCGTGGTAAGAAACACTGACATCAGCAGCACCTCCTTGTCAAAGAGTGACACCCTCTTCACCTCATTCTCTTCCTTCTTCGCCATGCCGTCTGCCCTTTTTTGCCTATTTTACTCGCTAACTTTGATTTGTTTTTTTGTTTACTTTTCGATCTGAGCGGTAAGGCCACTATGGTTTACTAAGCGGTTATATCATCGCTCGGACTACACGCTGAACTCACATTAGTTACAGTTTATTGGTGTTGCGGGCTCAGACTGTCTGAGCCTTCTCAAACAGTTCCAAGTTGAGCGCGCTCAAGTAGCACGGAATGTCGTTTTTCTCTTTCAGCCAGAAGGTTACTAAATTGTCGGCAGAGTTGAAGAATTCCAGGTCGTCATTTACGTTGGTTTTGATGGTTTTCAGGGTCTGGTTTTCAACGTCGATGACAATGCAGTTCTCCTTGTTGTTGACAAACTTTGGGATCAGCTTGATTTTGTTGGATGGTAAGAAAATCAGCTTATATCCCAGTAGCGAATACACGGCATCAATAAACTCTGAAGATTTCAGTTGGAAAATCTCCCGAAGCCTTGAGATCTTCTTGTTGAGTTGTGCTATTTTGGATTCTAACTCCTCGTTGTCTAGTAGAATTCTATCATAGACGGATTTTGGTATTGTTTGGAAATCCGTGTTTTTCTTCAAGGTTGAGAGAAGCTCAGTGTTTTCTAGTTTCAGTGCGTCCAGCATCTTCTTGTTGATGAACTGCTGGTTTCTGAACGGATTGTCGCGCAGCTCCAGGATTCTTATTTTCTTTTGCTTGATGTCTTGTATTGACTCGATTTTTTTGATCAGAATCGAATTTTCTGCAATTAGCTTCAGGTTTTTGTTGTTGAGGTTCATGTTTTCAGCCTCCAGTCTTGAGATGTTGGACTGGAAGTTGCGTGTTGCTGTTTCGTCGTATTTCATTCTTTTGTTGTTGTTGTGGTCGTCGCTGCTTGAGCTTTTTTCTTCATTCTTTTGCTGCTGTTGCTTCAGTTTCGTTTTATACTCGTCAATCAGATTCTCCAGATTCTTGATGTAATCGTTTTTATCATTGTCCAGCGAGTTCAGTTCGTTTCGCAGTAAATTGGATTCCTCGATGATCAGTTTCTTTTGCTCTTCCAGTTCGTTGTTGATTTTCTGGAGATTGTTGAACGACTTGGACAAACTGTCAAACTCCTCAGCCAGCTTCTCGTGCTTGATGAACAGCTCGTTGTACTCATTCTTGGTGGTTTTGAGTTCACTCTGGAACTTGTTCATGTTGTTCTTCAGTATTAGATTCTCGTTGGACTGGTTTCTGTACTTCTTGACAAACTCTTCTATTTTGACCTGGCTGTCATGCTGGCCCTCTTGCACCGCGTCGCCCTCGCTCAGATACACCTTCCACTTGCTCTGCTCCTGCTTGTAGTTGAGGATTTCCAGATTCAGCTCGTTTATTACCGAGTTCAGCTCGTCAACTTTCTTCAGCTTCTTCTCGAGCTGCAGCTTCTCCTCCTTGAGTATCATTATATTGTCGTGCTTGAGGGACAGCGCCTTGAGCTTCTCGGCCTGGTGCAGGTTCTTGGACTCGAGGTCCTTGATATACGACATCTGGTCCGACAGCTGGCTTTTGATTGTCTCCACGCTGTCAATCTCCTCCTGGGAAGGAATGCCCGACAGCCTGAGCTGGAGCGCGCTGATCTCGTCGGACTTGCGGTCCACTAAGCTGGAGAGCGCGCTCACCTCGCCGTCCCGGGCCTCGAGCTGGCGCAGCAGCTGGGACTTGATCTCGCGCAGGTTCGCAACGTTCAGCTCCTGCGCCTGCAGATCCTGCTCCAGCTTGGAGATCTTGAACTTGTTCTCGTTCAGCAGCTCGTCGTTCTGCTTGCTCAGGCTGCTCAGCTTGTGGTTCAGCGACGCGACTTGCTGCTCGAGCTCGCCTCGCTCAACGCCAAAGTTCTCGCCCACATGCTGCAGCTTGGACTGCAGCTCCTGGTTCTGGCTGTGCACAAACACGTTGTCCGAGGTGAGCGACTCGATCTGGTGCTGCTGGGCCTTCACCTGGCGCTCCAGCTCCAGTATTTTGGCTTCAGACTCGAGCTCTTGGAGCTCCAGCTTCGACCTGAGGTCCTTCACCTCGAACCCGAGAAAGTTAATCTGCGTCTTCAGACTGTCCGCATTGCCTGCCGGGTCTGCTGGCGCCTCCCGCGCCTTGGGCTTCTCGATAAACGGCGACGAGTCCATGCTGCGTGGTTTGTTTACTTTAAACTGTTTTTATTTTTGCTTTTGTGTTTTCAGCACTCATTTCACTCCCAGCAAGCAATTAACAGCCAGAAAAGCCGCCTGAGATGTCCAAAGTGTGAGTATCTGCCAGCCAGGACTGCAGCCAGGGGCCCCAGCAACTAACAGCGCGCGGCGGCGGCTTGCAGACCAAGAAGCTTCAGACTGCTGGAGGAATTAGAGAAGGGCGAGAAGGGTTCGGGCCCAGACTACTGCTCGTACGGGCTTGTGGACGCTGGCGACAGCACCCTGACCCACTGGAACGGGACCATCCTGGGCCCGCCGAGATCCAAGCACGAAAACAGAATATACATGCTGCAAATAGAGTGTGGAGACCGCTATCCGGACGAGGCGCCTGTGGTGAAGTTTGTGTCCAAGATCAACCTGCCTTGCGTCAACCAGACGACCGGCGAGGTTGTCCCTGCGAAGTTTGCGGTGCTGGGTGCCTGGAAGCGCAGCTACTCGATTGAGCAGGTGCTGGTGGAGCTCAGAAAGGAGATGGGCTCTGCTGCCAATAAGAACCTCGACCAGCCACCTGAGGGCTCCACCTATGTATAGGAATCCATGTCGTCACCTCATGTGGTTTCAGTCTCAGTCTGGGTCTCAGTCCCTTTTGAGTCTTTTGTGTAGAAGAAGCCAGGTCAGTCTGGAATATTCCAATATTCTTCAGAAGCTGGAGTGACCTGATTGTCTCAATTGGTTTGGACGTAGTTAACACAGCTTCTGTTTCATCCTCAGGCTCGTCCCAGACTCGTCCCAGGCTCGTCCCAGACTCTTCATTTTCATCCTCGTCAGTCAAGAATCAGTTTCTTCTGCTTCATCCATCCAATCCACCTAGCTGTTAAGGGTATATCTACTCCAGAGCTGTTTGTAGTATTATACGTAGTCTAGACCTGTCTATCAGCTGCTTTAGGGGTTTGTGGTATGCTATATATAGTACAGTTCAGTCTACTACCTTTGAGCTGTGTGGTGTGATTGCACAGGTGGGTTGTAGCACACGTAAACCACGCTACACACTAGTGCGTTAGGTCTGATACTACTGTACTGGCATCTTGATTAACTATCATACAAAGCGCATATAACCAGATCTTAGGCAATTGATGTTCCCGCAGGTATATAATGTTTAATGTTACAACTTGTATACACGGTATTATATCATGCTGAGTACCAATCTCGATAAACCAGGTGCTTGACTGGTCTCAAGTTTTATAGGTGAACCTCTGCCTACTCACCGCACTATAAACATTTTATTAGTTCTATAAAGTGTACTGGTCTATCTTGTATTTTATTGTTTGCACCTCACTTGAACGCAAACTGCTTATTAAACATCACTGACAGCTGCGAGTAGTCGACGCTGACTTTCAGCTGCAGTTTAGAGCTCAGCAGCAGCTGCGACACCAGTTCTAGTTTGTGGTTGAACTGGTTCAACTGCTGGAAGTAGTTGGGGAATTTGGCGCTCAGCTGTTGCTCCTCTTTGGACACAAACTTATCGCTAATCTCGTGCAGTACTGAGTCCACGATTTCATCAAAGATCTTGGTGTTGAGTAGCTGGAATACCGGCAGCGAGTTGACTATTTTATTGAAACTGACCTCGCTAATCACCTTGAGCAACAGCAGTTCTCTGACAACCTCTAGCTGCCTCAAGCTCTTCACCAGCAGCTTCTTCACCACTATCTTGAAGAGCAGCTTATTGGAGATTTTACTGGATCTGTAATTACCCATTAGGCTCTCAATCAGCGCAATTGCGCCCACACTCGACACATCAACCAGTGCATCCAGGTACAGTAGCAGAACATCGAAGTCCAGTGTGAGCACTGAGCTCTGCAGCGTCTCGACAGTGCTCACGACAGACCACGACGTTCTCTTGTTGGTTTTCAGGTCAATGAAATATTTCACCTGGTTCAGATCATTGGAGTGCAGCCTGTCCTCGGTCAGGCTAGGTATATATGAAGGTATAATGTTTGCCAGCTTGATCAGGTGGTTCACAAACGGCTGGTGCGCCTCTAGGTTGATATCAACCGATATAAACTTGAGAAAGTCGGTTATATTAAATCTGTCAATGTAATAGATGGCATTGATGAAGTTGTAGTGCTGTCTGGATATCCTGGAAGTGACCAGGCGATTCACGTCGGTGTATTGCGCGAACGACTCGGCTCGCGTGGACCCAAAGTCCTTCAGAATGTAGTAAATGACGGAATAGTAGTCCATTTCGTTGATTCCCAGCTCAACCAGCCTGTCCAAAAACTGCGCCAGCTTGTCCCAGTCCTGCGGTGGATAGAACTCGTCCATGTCCACCTGCAGCCCCAGCAGCTCGGTCACGTACCTGTCGAAGACCAGCTGTTTCTTCTCTCGCAGCTTCTTGTGGATCAGCTCGTTTCTTATATACTTGAGCAGAGCATAGTAACTCTGGTGCTGGTTCTCGATCTCCAGGTTGGGAATGCACTCCTTGTGCCTGAAGTGCCGGATCTCTATGCTGTAGGGGAACTCGAGTCGTGCAAAGTGCTCCATCTGGCTGTGTTGGGAAATGGTGAAGTTTGTTTACTTTTGAAGATTTTTTTTTACATGCATAGTGGTGAATATCTATTTTGTATGTACAGTTATAGTTGTGGTGGGTGGTACTGTGTGCTTTGTGCTGTGTGTTGTGTGGGTGGTGGTTTCTAGGGGGACTGGGTAGGCTGTAAGGGTGTAGTTGCTGTCTGGTTGGCTGTCTGGATGTCTGCCTGGATGTCTGCCTGGCTTCCGCCTGGCTTCTGCCTGGCTTCCGCCTAGGTTCTGCCTAGGTTCTGCCTAGCTTTCCGCCTGGACGTCCGCCTGGATGTCCGCCTGAATGTCGCCCTACGCTGCACCCCCACTACTCAAACCCGGGCACAAACACGTCGTCCAGCGTCTTGAGCGACACCTGGTACAGCAGCAGCATGATGCTGCTCTGGATAGACGTCCACACAAACCGTGGACCCACCCCGCTGAACAGGCCAAACACGCCCTCCGACTTGAACACCGTGAGCAGCCCCCTGAGCACCGACGACGAGTTCAGTATCACTGGCGAGTTGGATCTGGCACTGGCAGTGGCTCCGGCAGTGGCTCCCACTGGGTCTGCCGGGCCCTGGGTCTGGATTCTCGTCTTGATCACGTCTAGCGGCGTGGTGAGCGTCCCGGCAAGCCCCCCGGCAGACGCGCCGACCGCCAGCTCGCTGCTGATCGGCAGCTCGTCCAGCTTCATGTCCAGGCCCTGGTACAGGAACGCGTACGACCGGAACTTCTCGTAGAACGCGAGCTGCAGAGCACTGAACGGCAGGTCCCTGACCAGCGTCGCCTTGTACCCGTAGAACAGGGTACCCAGGCCCTCTGTCTGCACCACGGTGCGTATGGCGTCTCGCAGGTTCCTGTAGTTGTAGCCGGACTGGAAAAACGGGTTGTTGAACCTGCCCTGAAGCTGGAGCCTGGTCTTGAGCACCTCGCTGGGCACGTAGATCACGCTGGACACCAGGTCGCCCATCAGCCCGGCCGTCAGGTGCGACAGCGTGTCGTTGGCGCCCCACCCGTAGATCATGGTGCGCTTGGTATATTCGTAAGTTCCAAAGAAAATGGCTGTGGTGGGGAACGAGCCCAGGATCGCCGCACTGTACCCGCCGTACAGCCCGCGCCTCACGCCTTCCTCCACCAGGATCGTCTTGTACGCCCCAACCATGTTCCTGTACTTGGCCATCTCTGGGGCGCCCTGCTGCCGGGTCTTGACTGTGTCCAGCGAGTGCATCACCGAGTCGCCCACCGCTCCACCAAACCCGCCCGCCAGCATACAGTGCCACAGCGGGCTGTGGTCCCCCAGGTGCGAGTCCATGCTCGTCGAGCCCACCGACGGTACCAGGAACGCGCGTCCTGTCCCATCTGTGCTCATTGCTGCCTGCCTGTGTTCGTTTCTCGCCCTGCTCAGCTCTCCGGCTGTCTTGCTTCCAATACTGGTCTGTAGAGCACTGCCTGTGGACTTCTCTTGCTCGAAATGTCCCCAATCTCTCAGCTCTAAGCTCAAATATGATACTTCCAGCTCAACACTACAAATTTAAAATGAAAAAAAACTGAAAATTTTCAACTTTTGTAATTTTTCTGTCATCAGCAGCAGCCCGTTCCACTGATGTCTGCTAAAGCCTGCCTGGGACGCCTGGCGCGGTTGGAGAAGGTGCTGAGCATTGAGACGAGCTGCGACGACACGTCTGTGGCGGTCCTGCGCAGGGTGGGCGCCTCCTGGGCCACCCAGACGCATGTCAAGAAGACGCTAAACTCCAGGGGCGATGGTGGCATTATCCCCATCAAGGCGTTCAACCACCACCACCAGGAGCTTGCGGGCGCTGTGCGGCAGTGCCTGCGTGACTCCGGGCTGGGCCCGGCAGATCCCCCGGACCTCGTGTGTGTCACTAGGGGCCCGGGCATGCCTGGCTCGCTCAGCGCGGGCGCAGACTTCGCCAAGGGCCTGGCTGTCGGCTTGGGGGTGCCTGTGCTGGGCGTGCACCACATGCTGGGCCACCTGCTGGCTGCGCGCGCCGCAGCAGCTGGGTGCACTGGCGTGTCCGCCCGTGGGCCTACCAAGTTTTTGGCCGACGACGCCGCGGCTCCCGCCCGTGGGCCTACCGGCTCTCCGTCAGGGTCACGTGCCGTCCTGGGGACGCCCGCGTTCCCGTACCTCAACCTGCTGGTGAGCGGCGGCCACACCATGGTGGTGCTCACCACAGACCTGCTGACCCACGAGATCCTCTGCGACACCACAGACGTGGCGGTAGGGGACGCCCTGGACAAGTGTTCCAGGGAAATCGGGCTCGACGGCGAGACAAACCTGGGAAAACAGATGGACGACTTCATCAAAAACAACCAGCCCAACTGGCACAACCTGGATCCCATCCAGCTCAATTTCCCCAGACCCATCCCACAGAAGAGCGTGCTCAAGTTTGCGCTTGGCTGCTTCTCGTCTCACATCTCCAGGCTGCCTAACCTGCACGTGATGTCCCAGCAAGAGAAAGCCAGTTTGGCCTACTACGCACAGGAAGCCGTCTTCGACCACCTGATGAACAAGCTGAAGCACACAATCATAGCCCACAAAGATAAGCTACAACATGTGAAGAGCATAGTCGCGTCGGGGGGTGTCGCGTCTAATCTGAGACTTAGATCGAAGATTGACACTTTGATCAGTGATTTGCATTTGGATATCAACACCTACTACCCACCAGTCGATCTCTGCACCGACAATGCCGTCATGATAGGCTGGGCCGGCATCGAGCTGTACGAAAAGTACGGCATCACCACCGATCTCTCGTTTCTGCCCCAGCCAAAATGGCCTCTTTCATCGCTCGACCTGGATTTTCTGGCCAACAAGTCCCGCCATACCAACAGATAATCTTTGCTGAATGGGCTCACCTAACGACTTATGACCAATCAACTAAACTGACAATACATAATGACCTGTAAATAGTACAGAATTGATGACATAGCTGTCTTTGAACACTCAACTGCTGTAGCAATGCAGCTTTCTGTTGTATTCTTCTTTATGAGCAGCGCCAGCTGTTGTGCTCTACTGGTGTAGTAATGCAGGTTTTCTCCTTTATGAGCAGCACCAGCTGTTTCAACTCCTGTCAGGAATGCAGCACTCAGTTATATTATACTTCTTTATGAGCAGCTGCCAGCTGTCGTACTCCAGCTGGAATATCAGATGATTAGAAGGCATATCAAGCCGTTTCATCATCACCAGCTGTCGTTCTCTCTCGTCTGTAGGCAGCTTGGGCAACGACCGAATCATTGGGTTGCCCTCATCATCATGAAACAGCTGCAGCTTGCCGTCCCTGAATAAAAAACTTATAAAGAACAGGTTTTCAATGGACTGTGAGAACGAGTTGGGGTTTATCACAAATTTAAACAGGTTGATTGATTCGTCACCAGGACAGATGCGCTTGAATATTTTGAAACACTCCAGGACAGAGTTTGGTGTTTGGTTGATAGAATTACTGTTAATATCATTAGAGTTCACAGCTTCTGCAGTCACCACAGACCCGACCGGTTCATCCACAGCCCGGCTCCGCTTATTTATCACACGTCTTTCGATCTCTAAGGGACCAAAAAGATGTGATGTTGTTATGGCTCGTTTACCTCTTGAATATAAAAATGTCCCCAAACTTATCCAGTCGAACTTCTCAAAACTGTGCTGACTTTCATAAAAGTTCTCCAGACTGCCCCCATCATCACCCCCGTCTGCATATGAGAAACTGTTTCTCAGCATAAAAGTCCGCAGCCTCTTGGTAAAGTCTTCTGTGCTCAGAACTTTGCCACTTTTACCAAACCTCGTGTTCCTTATGGCAATGTCAAGCAGGTCTCCACCCTCAACCAGGTTCCGCGAGTCGTAAACCTGAATGGTCTTGTTCTTCGTGTGGTCCTGGATCTTCAGACTCCTCTCATAGATATCGTTGATCTCATTCAATCTTTCACGAGCCAGATCAATCCCCCCAGTTCTGGCAACTTTGGCCTTGGAGTTCCGCAGTTTGATTGAGAGCTCACGTTCTTTCGTCAGCAGGTCCTGCTCGATCGCACGAACTTCCTCGCCTTCTAAACTGTCCTCGTCGCTGGCTGAGTCGTCACTACCACTCTCGCTGCTGCTGTCGCTGCTGCTGTCCAGCTCCGCAGTCTTTGCTCGTTTGGCCCCAGCCTGCCGTACCTCATCGCCATCCTCACCAGCTCCTCGCTTCAAGCTCATTGTTTGCCTGTAGTGGGCTCTTGGTGAAAAATTGCCTGCGCTTCAGCACGCGTCTCCTTAGTCAGCGCTTACGTCAGCAGAGAGCTGGCGGCGCTGTTTGCGCGATGGGGCGCCCTGGGCGGGCCCTGGGGGTCCCTGGGCGGTGCTGGGGGTCCCTGCGGCTCTGCGACGCGTGCGCAGTGTGCTTGCGGGCCCAGAAACGCGCTACGCGCCGGCCCAGCTCCCAGTTCCCAGTTGGGACATTCTGTAGATGCAAACGATAAGAGAGGTGGGTGCTGAGACACACTACGCGTGCCGTCCTCACCCTGTGAGTGCCTGGCTGGTGCTGTAACAGCGAAAGGCCCCAAAAGCAAACCAAAATTAACAAACGTCACCTGCTTAAATAAACCAAAATTTCCAATACAGCAAAACAATACAAATAGCGTAAACCGTACAGAAGCGCGTGATGGGCCGAATTAAGGTGAGTATACAGCTGGCAGCGTACTGTGGAACACCCACTAACACGCGGACGGGTGCAGCAACTGGACCAGAAAGTGGTGAACAAAATAGCAGCTGGCGAAATCATCATTGCGCCTGCAAACGCCTTAAAAGAGATGCTGGAGAACTCAATTGATGCGCAGTCCACCAATATCGATGTCATAGTGAAAGACGGTGGTGCCAAGCTGCTCCAGATTACCGACAATGGCTGTGGGATCGACAGGGACGACCTGCCCATCCTGTGCAAAAGGTTCACCACCTCTAAGCTGACAAATTTCGAAGACCTAAACAGCATCCAGACGTACGGCTTCAGAGGCGAGGCCCTGGCGAGCATTTCCCATATTGCACACCTGTCGGTTGTGACCAAGTCCAGCAGCTCGCCGTGTGCTTGGAAGGCCAACTACTCTGACGGGGAGCTGGTCCCAGTCAAGCCAGGCACCAGCTGTGAGCCGAAACCAGTTGCAGGCAAGGTTGGGACCCAGATCAGCGTGGAAGACCTGTTCTTCAACGTTCCGTCGCGACTCAAGGCGCTCAGGGCGCCCGGGGACGAGTTTGCGCGGGTCTTGGACGTGATAGGCAGGTACTCGGTCCACACTGAGAACGTGGGCTTCTCACTGAAGAAGTTTGGCGACTCTAACTACTCGCTAGTCACGAGACCCAACCTCAGCCTCAAGGAGAGAATACGAATTGTGTTTGGGTCTGATATCGCCAACTCACTGGTTCCTCTGGAGATTGGCTCGCTGGATCAGTACCAAGTGGTAAATATACATGGCCAGATAACTGATTTGAACTTCAACAACAAGAAATCGATCCAGCCTGTGTTCTTTGTTAACAACAGGCTGGTGTCTAATGACCCGCTAAAGAGAGCCATCTACTCCACAATCAACCACTTCTTGCCCAAGGGGTACAAGCCCTTTGTGTACTTGAGCATCGACATCAAGCCGGAAAATGTCGATGTCAATGTCCATCCCACAAAGCGAGAGGTGCGCTTCTTGTACGAAGATGAGATCATCGACCTGATCTGCGTGGAAATCACCAAGCAGTTCAACCAAATGGACTCCACCAGGAACTTTCAGTCGTCCCAGCAGATCAATCTGAAAAAAAATACCATCAATTACGAGTTTATCCCACCATCGCAGAGGCTTGAGAACCCGGTCAAGAAGATCAGATACGACTACAACCTGGTGAGGACGGATGCGTCTCAGTCGAAGATAACTCCTTTCTTATCCCAGCAGCAGCAGCACACCACCATTGTCACTTCCTCATCTTCACAGGTAATCGATGACGAAGCCACCCATGCAGACGTTGACCTGCAGAGCATCCTTGAGCTGCGTGCAGAGATCGAGAAGAACTCCAGCTCGAGACTGACTGAGCTGTTTGCCAATCACATCTATGTGGGCATTGTGGACGAGAATAAGAGACTGGCTGCGCTGCAGTACGATGTTAAGCTGATCCTGTTCGACTACGCCAGCATTCTGAACGAGTTCTTCTACCAGGTGAGCTTGCTGCAGTTTAGTAACTATGGGAGAATTGAGTTCAGTGAACCCATTGCAATCAGAGAACTGTTAGGCTATGTCATTACTAACGACACGAATTCTAAACCAATCGATGCAATATTGGACCTGTTTGAGTCGATGTCTGAGATGTTTGAAGAGTATTTCAATATCAGAATCAAAGACGGGCTATTGTACTCGCTCCCACTAATAATAAAGAACTTTATGCCCTCACTGAACAAACTGCCACTGTTTCTATTTAGAATGGGCAATTTGATTGATTATGAGGACGAAAAAGAGTGTTTGAACGGTATATTGAAAGAGATTGCTCTGTTTTACATTCCAGAAAAACTACCAAATATCGATCAACTAAGTGATGAAGATCCAATGAAACCTCAGCTAGTGCAAAAACTAAGTGATCTGAATGATTCCATGGAAAATTTATTAATGCCACTAATTAAAAAAAAATTTATTGCAAAAGAACACAACAATAATGATATGATTGAGATTGCCAATCTACCAGGTTTATACAAAGTGTTTGAAAGGTGCTAAACCAATCAGTTTCAGTAATTCCAAGTCGATTTCATATAATCCATCTTGTAATGCTTTTTCGAGTAGCCCGCTTCTCTTCAAATGCGCTTTATCAAAATTATTGAAACTGTCAGTTATAACTAGTGATGGGATTGTGATTGAGTTGGTTTCTTTGTTATAAAAATTAGATGAGGTATCGACACTTGGAAATGATTCTTGAGGAATTTCTGTTAATCCATTGAAAGATTCTAATTGAACTTCTTTAATAAGGTTCCTCATGATTTCTTTATTTGATTTGTCCAGCAAGATTTTTGCAGGGAGCCTTGAAATATTCCTCAAGTAACCTGAAATCAACTCAAACCTTTTTCTGAAGAAATCCACTAGTAAAATCCCGTAATTTACTAGTGGTAAATGTACATCGCTGATATATTTGGAATTCTCTTTGAAATATTGGACTATCTTATCGTAGTTTCGATATCCATACTTAGTATTAAATCCATAAAGGTAGAAGAACTTGATTTCTGGGAATATCGAGTTCAGTGAAACTGTAATACAATGACAGTATAAATGGAATAAATATTCCTCAAAACTGCTTGTATTATTGCCACCCAGAAACTCCTCTGGTGCCACTAACATCCATTTCTTCAATATGTAAAACATTATTTGTAGTCTGTTAGTTTGGATTGAGCCATCAGCCCGTAGTTTGTTGAAGTACTGTGTTAAACTGAATAGAAACGTCTCAATTTCGTAAAATCTTTTGGCACTTTCTTTATTCAGCTGTTCAATGACAATAGGTTTGATTGCTTTGAGCTGAGTCAATAGCTCATTTAAAAACACTGTGTTGTATGATGATGTATGGTAGTACTTAATGCCTTGAACATAATATGTTATAAACATATGGATATTTGAATTCAGTATTTTTGCATCATTAAATGCTTTATTGTCCTTGCATATTGATAAACACTCTTCATTGTGGAACATCATGAAGGCTGAATTGACATAATACATTGCAAAATTAAAAAAATCATTGGTTAGATCAACGTGCTCGGCAATGTCTCCATAGAAAGTTTGTGGAATCAATGCTTGAAAAGTTTGGAACTTTGCTAGTGAAACATTGATGATTTCATAGAATTGGTCAACTGAAGACAAATCGATCTTCTTTGGGTAGTTGATTTTCAGGCCCTTAATGAACCCTGAAACCAGTTTCATGTTCCTGTTCAATGAATTATTCAAATTATCAATATCTCTTTTATCCTTCAGAGTCGATTTCAAGAATTCAGTTGTTGAAGTTAGAAAAGCATCAAACAAAAAGATATTGTTGACTGACTCCTCCATCAACTTTATCGAATAATTATCGAGTAATGGGTACAGATCTGGATTCTCAAACCCATTCTCAAATAGTATAAAGGTTTGCTCATCCACTGCTTCCCAGTTCTTATTCAGCCTTGATACACACCCTGGTTGGATTTCAATTGGGGTGTACTTCTTCTTTGACTTCTCTGGGAGTGGGATTAGCACTTTCCCTGCGTTAACCAGGTTTCTTAAAACTTCGTAGGCTTTGGTTTGAATCTTGTACGGAATAAAGATGTTTGTTTCTGTTTCATTGATCTCATCTTCGTCTAAATCCTCCTCATCATCGTCTTCGTCATTATCGTGGTGGTTTTCATTATTATTGTCGTTATTATTGTCATTATCGTTATTATCATTATCATAATGCTGTTGTGGTTTAGCTATTTCAACCTTAGCTTGCTGCTGGATCGGTGTTGTGGTTACTGAGCTTGCGGAAATAGAGCTTGACCTTCTAGACAAGTCTGGGTTCGTGCTGGTGAGAGCGATGGGGGCGGTATTTGCCGTGCTGACACCGGAGTTGGTCATTTGGGTGTTGATGACAGGACTTTGGGTTACAGCCGCTGAGTGATTATTGTTGTAGTTACTGCTGCTCTTCCCACTGCTAATATTGTTATAAGTGGTTGCAGACATAGCCTCTAAATTGTGTAGTCTCAAAGCATGTGCTTCTTGAGCAACTTTCAGAGCGTGTCTGGCCTCGTCGTCCAAAGCCAAATAGGCACATCTCAACCTAGCTCTTACACAGTTTTTACACTGCGGGAGGTTCTCGTCGCACTTAATACGGCGTGATTTACAGGTCGCACAACCTAAATGAGAATTCTTGTGTCTTCTTCTCGAAGTTCTATAGTTTTTAGTGTATCTTGGTTGAGAGTAGGTGGTTGCAATTGTTGTAGTAGGAGGCGAGTGTGTTGATTTGAATGAGTTTGATGAAGCTGATCTCTTTAAGGTGCCGTTATCAGTGCTGTTCTTGCCGGTAGCATTATCCTGTTGCTGCTGCTGTGGGTTTGAAGTGTCATACTGAGCAGTTCGTGGACCCATTGTGGTCTTCATTTTCTTCACTGTGTTGGTTGTTGCTATCGAGTATGGCGGAATAGGGTTCTTCAACGCAGTCTTCAGTTTATCGATATTTCTTTTAGTATTAGGTTCCTCGTCTGAGTGCGAGTCAAAGATGTTGTTGTAGATCCTGTAGCCGTCTGGATGCTGTTGGGAATGCTGGGAGTGCTGGGAATGCTGGGAGTGCTGGGAATGCTGAGAAGAGGTGGGCGAAGTTGTCGAATGTGGCAGCGGCAATGGAGCTTGCTGGTATGAGCGGGAAATCGAGCCCACATGAGCCGGAATCTGCTCGTATATCAGCTGCTGTTGAGGAAAAGCTTGCACCGTCTGGTAAATCTGCTGCTGTGGTGGCTGCTGCTGTTGGTGCTGCTGGAATTGAGCTTGGGGCAGTGAGAAGAACTGGGCTTCTGGGGGATACTGCTGTTGCTGGACAGGATACATAATTTGCTGGTGGGACCACTGCTGGTGCTGCACAACAGGAATCATCACGACCGACTGCGGCTGCTGTACCTGTACTGGGTGCAGCACCTGGTTGTGGTTCTGGTGCTGGATATAGCTATTGCTGTTATTGGAGCTGTTAGTGAAATCAAGCTGGTGCAAATGGCGAGGTTGATGGCTCTGCAAGCCGTGGGGAGATATTGGGGCTCCTGCGGTGTCAGTAGAAGGCCGCCTGTCGCGGTGGGCAGCCTCACTAGCCACGGACTGGTCAAGGGCCACCTTTATAGCGGGCAGCTGGTTGTTTGCATTCATAATATATCAAGAATTCGGTTGTGTGCTCTGCGTAACAGCAATTGATCAGCTTCAAGTATACACAGCGTGGCACTTGATCAGTTGTATAGCTATTTATATTATAATATATAAATACCTCGAAATAAGATGAGGCAGCTGAGCTGATTCTCGCTGCTGGCACTGAATGTTTTATATTATGGATGGGGCTGGGACTAGTCTCCGATAACGAGTCTCATTTTTTGGGACTCATGTAATCTGGTGCAGCTGCATGAATATAATTTTAAAAAAAATAGCGTACGCATTCCCAATGTTTTAGGTGATGATTGTTCATTTGTACAGTGTGTATGCTGTTCATTACTACGGCATGATGAGGTTTATATGCAGTGGTTTTTCATTTTATGGCACCAACGTCGTCAGCTCATGGGAAGGTGGGCAAGGTTCCCAAAATGAACATTGCTGAATGTTCGAACTCCACCGAACTGATCTACAAATTAGTGCAAACTAAAAAAAGTTCATGTAGCTGCGTGGAAGCAGTTGTGCCTGACGATCCTTTATGGATTTGCAGGATGTCGTGGGCGAACCGGCTTTTGATTAACCTGCGACCGAAAATAAGCATCCCAACCACAAAGCGATGATGAGTGGGCACAGTGTGTGCTTCGCCAATCCGGGTATACTGGTTAGTGCAGGGGCTAGTGGCTGTTGCCGGTGGGGCTAGGTTCCCGCAAACAAAAATTTAACCAACACCTGGCATCGTTGTCTGGTCTGCGCAGTTTAGCAATCATCAATTATCCAGTTCTCAAACGGTTCTGTTCCAAGCAGGTGTCAGATCAAAGACCTCTAACAAGTACATGGTTTTCGAAACTAGCATACACAACTTCCGAGCCTCATAGATTACGACTGCTGAATGTTGCCTTTCGATAAGATGGCACACCGACGTTAACTGCGTACCGTACTAAACGAGTATGATTATGAAACCGGCTGATACTGCTAACTCCTAACTAAGCACGAGATTTCATGACACGAATTCAATCTACTGTCGCAATGGAAATGTGGGAAAAGGCACCTGATATGTACTTAGTCAGCTGTGTGATTATCAAGCCAACACTAAATCAATCAATGCAATTCATCAAATTATTGGTTCTGCTTGTGATTCATTATATGACATCAATATATGTCTCGAGTATTAGTCCCTTGAAAACGACTACCTTAGTAATTAAAGCAGATTCTTAATATCTCGAGCCTACAATCATGCCATTTAATGCTTTTACGCTAAAAAAACTCAATTTAGACTCGTATCAGAAACATAATTTTGTTCTAACCTTAATAAGGTTGCTAGCTGTTAGTAATGTTATTATTATAGATGGTACAATACTATACAATAGTGTATCACACAATTTAGTTCAAAATCGAACCATGTTTTGTTGTATTAAAAGTTTTTTATAATTCATATGTTGTGAATATTTCAAGGTTGTTTTATATTACTACTTTGCTTTAATTGTGAACCTCAAAAGATTTAAAGTCTAGCTTTAGCTTGTTTTTAACTGAAAGGTCATATAATTACATGGTCTTAGTCTCTCAAATAAAATGTTGAGTAGTTGATTTGATAGACATATCACTTGGAAGTAAAAAGAGCTACTCAAGAGCCATAGTTGACAACATATAGTGCTGTTAACTCCTTCACATATCACATCTTGAAGCTTACATTTCTTTGCTTTTACATTGACCATAAACTCTAATTTTGTATGTATATAATTATACTTGCAAGTTATGAACACTTGTAATGACTGCAAGTCTACAAAGAAACTTGGAGACTTGTTAAGTACCTTTTTATTTTCCTGAAATATCCCCCAAGAAGTACTTCACATTAACTTGGCCTGATTTTTTTGATGTTACAAAATAACACATTTCACATACATGAAAAAGTCAAAAATATTGGTTTTTTGTGTGTTTATAAATTGTTCTCCGTTGGCTTTAGATAGATTTCTTAGCACTATTTAGTCATATGAGAACTTTTATCAGAACACGGCTACCCAACCATCTTTAATTCAATATTATTGCCGAATTTACTATTTTAATTAGGATGTTGTACGATGGCATTTCAGGCCAATACATAAAGAACCCAATTAATTTTTTACGTATCTCGTAATATTTGATTTAATGATCTGTGGTATTTCAAATCAATACGTTTCTGTACATCACGAGCAAAGCCTGGAATTTCACTGTCAATAAGATTAAGTAATTAGTAAGACTTTTGCTGACTCGCAATTTTTTCAGTGAAATTAGTCGAGACCTCCAAGTTCTTGAAGGTTACGCAACCCAGTAAGTTCTCCGTATTCCATACAAGATAGCCCTTAATAATCGACCCAGATCTAAATTGTTGATATAACGTCGCATTTTGCTGCTGGGTCGATTAGTACTACCTACCGCTAACATGTAGTATACTTCCATGTGAGCCACCTCCACCACCCAGTAGAGACACATTTCGGAAAACTTGCTTACAGCTTGCGTCGTAGTTAAAAGCACAGATTATCCGGTCTTTATTCAGCTGCTCAGCTGTATCGCATGCTTAGGCAACTTGAAGCAATTTTCGGTCTGCAACACCTTAACAATTGGTCTAAACTGATTGTTGCGTGCGCAGAACAATAACCAATTAGTAATTGCTGTAGTCCCAGATTTCAATTCTCTGTTAAAACAGAGTTTTAACCTCAAAAGGCATCCCAACTTGGAAGGTTTATTAAATCATCATGTACCTCCAAGCCTGCTGTAGTGCGACTGCTGTTCTTAGCATGATTTGCACTGACATATGTACAGTACTTTATAGGGTTGAGTGGTAATCTTTTTCTCCGGTGCAACAAATCAGCCAACAGTGCTACTACCATCCTGCCTACCTTGCCCTGTTGACATTAACACCAAACTCACAGTGTTTATAAGTATGTACAATGAGCTCAACCTCCAAATAGACCAATCAATTTGTGTTTTATTGTCCTAAGCTCGTAAATTGTAAACTGCAGCTACATAAATATACATTACCCGAAGAGAAAAACGGATAACAACGATTTTTAAAACAACATCTATTAGTATTGATCAGTTTTAAATGTTATCAATGCAATCGGTATGTTCATTAGTGGAGCCACTTTCAACTGCGCAGCGATCGTTGGCTGAGATCCTAGATTTTGGCAAATAAACGACGTAATAGTGAGCTATTTTTAATATACGACAACTTCTACTTGCCGACATCGCAATATTTTGATTATTCAGTACTAGGGCCATTAAAGTTTGGTTTAATCACTACCAACTAAAATAGTTTAGTTGGCACTAGTGTCAGCAGCCGAGCCCATGAACACCATCACCGGCTCGATGCTTATTACCAACCTCTGCCAGTCTTACGGCCGGTGGTGGCCTGGGCGAGCTGGGTAATACTCATTTTCTTTTAAAACACTTGGTAACTAAACCATTGGCATGTTAGCATATGGACAGTGTTAAAAAACAATGCATGCACTTTTGATCACCTTGGATCTGGTGCAAATGTTGTATAATATTCCTAATACAGTAAATTACAATGGCCCTTCAACCATTGGGCTCAAGAATATTAGTGTCTAGTTAAGCATTAGCTATCCAGATAAAGTTTACACTTTGCCTTGGTGCTGGTTTGCTACCTCTCTGCTGCCCGATACAACAATAAAAACTTGCAAAAATATTCTCATATTCAAAATATTGCGAGGCTGAAACTAGACTTGAAAACAATATGTGTCTTGACGACTGCCTGTTTACGAATTTTTCTACAGGATTCACGATATATTTACGAAACCGGCAGCTGTTATTCAGTATTTTATCAAACCAACATTCTTTTGTAAATTAGTAAGTTAAAATATTGTGCTATACTTAGTACTTGAATTCGTCGAGTCTAAATATTTATCATACTTTTTCTATAGTAGTTAGTGTAAAGTGTCTCTAAATTGTTAATGTAATAGCTATTCCCAAATAGTTAACATTGAATTTTTTAACTTATTCCAGTGATTTTTCACACTTTGTTCACTAACATACAAATTCTTACATACTTTTACTTGAATGATCGACATACTGTTTTTCTCTGTTTTTTTTTTTGGGGTTGTATCCGCATTCTCGATTGGATACTTCAACAACTCCTCTACTTGAAAATCTTTCAGGATGTCCATATATAGAATAACATCATCAATTTGAAATCAAAATTGAAACCTCATCCATTTAAGTTAAAGTTCTCTGATTTAATTCTGACTTGTTTAATTCGGTAATATCCAACTAATCTCTTAATTGAGTATGTCGTATTTCCTTAAAGGCTTTTTTAATCAATGGCAATCAAGAAATTCTGAAATCAAAACTTAAATTTATCTCAGGACTAGTCCCAAAGTCTCCAATTTCCCAAAAGGAAGAAAAAAATGAAAATCAATAATGCTTTTCAAATCTTTTCATATGCATAAGTGAATTAGAGAGCCTCAATTTTTGGAATATTAAAACCGTTGTATTCATAAGAAAGTGCAAGTTCTTACATACAGTTTGAAAAAAAAAAAAGGTGTTTTTGCGGTTTGTTCTAAGCTCGAGCTTTCTTAGGCGTAACTCTCAATGATGTTACAACTATTAACTTAACATAAAAGTTTGCTAGTTTGAACGTTAAAAATTGGGAATTTATTTGTGAACATTCTGTATAATCCAAGTCTGCTGAACCTGCACTAGCTAAGCCGTCTGAGAGTCATACAAACTTAAAACATGATCAATTTAAGAATTATTAGATTGTTAATTTAGAGAATGATACATTAGTTTTTAACCATATATTTTTGGATTAATTTTTTAATCAACACATTGTGCTTCTAAAATTAATACATCAGGAATTCACAGCGATACAGATACTTCATTATAGGTTGCTGCTAGTCAATTGACTAATTGCGTAAACCCCATTTTTTTGGCCCTACATTTCCATTGCTTTGAATTTTAAAGCTCTATTTGGTTGCAATTATTGCTACTTACAAGTGTATATAACTTTCTAATAAACCAGGTGAAGTCTGGTGACCGAACAAGCCACAAAAAAGTCTTTTATTTTGGCCTAAACATCCGTCTTTCAAGATGAAATAAAAACTTGAAATTACTTGACGTCAAGACAGCTTATTGTGTGTTTGCGTTGAGCTGGGAGTCTTTAGGACTAATATACGCGTTTGCTGAACCTGTTCAGACTTTAAACTGACAAAGACAACCAGTTGAGTGAACTTTCAAGAACACAGTTGGTGAAAAACTTGAATAATGAAATGCACAGTTTGAGCTACGGATAATCCCGCTGTCTGAGCAGAAGCTTGAAGACATAATAACAAGCAGTACTGAAACGGCGACAACACCCATTAGCCTATTTTGCAGTACTTATAAGGCTTAAAGTAGATTGAGAAATATTAAGCCAGTTGCAAAATTAAGGAACTTGGGTTTCTTAAATATTGTGACATTGTACTTCAGGTTTCAAGTTGTTTCAGTGTCTTCTGGATGCTCTGCAAGAGAACCAGGGTCTTTAATCCAGAAAGTTTGCTCAAAATATCACAAAATCGTACAAACGACGAACGAGGTTTTATAATGGGCGTTAAATGTCTAATCATTGCACTAGGCCAGTGGGTTCTACATGCTCTTTGGTAGTGAGGTGTACACCACTACAAGCTGGGTTTTGTGAACTGTCTGCAGGACCCCGTTTTGGCGTGGTGTGTGAACCTACTGCGTGAGAGCTTTGAATATATGCATTGAGATTTGCGGTATCTGTGCTTGCCACTGAAAAAGGGGCAACCATCCTAGCAACACACACGTGTAGTCGCATAGAGGTATCACTGGGATAAGGTCACCAAAAGATGTGTCGCGAGATCTCATGAATAGTATAAGAGCTCCAGGCAGTAGCGCACATTTCTTAGCGGATTTCAGCTGAAGTATCGAGTCTTGGTGCGGATAAAACTGCCACGGTTTCCCAGCCAATAACAGCGCCCGCAGCACAAACATATGGGGCCTGAATGGGTGCAGAGAATAAAGTTTTACAGGCATCGCTTTCGTCTAGTTTTCAGAACTAAAGTTTATATTGAACAATAGGCTGCTCAGTCTGTATTTCCGCAAACAAGTTGCAACTGTAAACCGACACAGCCACACGCCAATCAATTGAAGCGATCTATCAGTGACTCAATCGCAGCTCGGTGCTTATTTTTGCCAATTTGAACCAAATGAGTCGCCCAAATTTGTAGGCGCACTTCTGATAAAGGAAAATTTAGTCGATTAAGTTGTCCTCAGGTTTTTCAGAAATGGTATTTGAAGTGCTGGTGAGCTGCATTTAGGTTGCTCTATCTACACCAATTGAAGAGAAAAGATGTCATTAAAGGAGACAATTGCACTACCAGACGGTAAGACATACGAGCAACCACTGGGGCTGTTCATCAACAACGAGTTTGTGGCAGCTAAATCTGGGGAGTTCCTGGAGACGTTTAACCCATCAACGGGTGAGTCCATCTGCAAGGTGCATGCTGCTGGTGCTGAGGACGTGGATATTGCAGTCAGGGCAGCAGTCAAGGCGTTTCCAGGCTGGAAAAAGATGTCTGGCAGCAACAGACGTGATCTGTTCTTCAAGCTGGCTTCGCTGCTGCAAGAGAAGCGTGATATCTTTGGCAGCGTCGAGACCTTCGACAGTGGCAAGCCTAAGCAGTGCAATGCGCTGCCAGATATTGACGAGACAATCGAGCTGATGAAGTATCTGGGCGGGTGGTGCGACAAGCTGGAAGGGAAGTACATTCCTGTGGACGATAAGAAGTTTGCGTACACGGTGCACGAGCCAATTGGCGTTGTTGGGTGCATCATCCCGTTCAACTACCCGCTGTCGATGTTTGCGTGGAAGCTGACCTCACTGGCTGCAGGAAACTGTGCCGTGTTCAAGACTGCGGACCAGACTCCTCTGTCTGTGCTGTACCTGGCCAATTTGTTTGTGGAGGCTGGGTTCCCACCAGGTGTGCTGAGCATTCTGAGCGGCACTGGTGCTGTTGCAGGCAATGCAATTGTGGTGCACCCGGACGTGCACAAGATTGCGTTCACTGGGTCCACTGCTACCGGAGCATTGATCCAGAAGCAGGCTGCGACTCATTTGAAGAAGCTGACTCTTGAGTGTGGAGGTAAGTCTCCGCTCATTGTATTCAAAGAGGCCGACCTGGAGCAGGCCATCAAATGGGGTGCTGCAGGTATCTTTAGCAACATGGGCCAAATCTGCTCAGGTTCCTCCAGAATGTACATCCATGAGAGTATCTACGAGGAGTTTCTAGCTGGACTGAAGAAACACGTTGTTGAGGAGTACATTCAAGGCTGCCCATATGAGGAAAAGACCATTGTTGGGCCACAGATCACCAAGGTGCAGAAGGATAAAATCCTGGCATATTTGAAGAGTGGTAAGGAACAGGGCGCGAGAATTGTTCTTGGAGGAGGTGAGCCAACCACACTGGATGCGAAACTCAGCAAGGGGTACTTTGTGGAGCCTACGATCTTTGCAGATGTCACACCGGACATGAAGATTGTGCGTGAAGAGATTTTTGGTCCTGTGGTTGCGTGCGCGAAATTCAGCACCGAGGAGGAAGTTATCAAGCTTGCTAACGACACCCCATACGGGCTGGGTGCGTGTGTGTTCTCGCAGGACATCTCGCAAGCACACAGAGTTGCAAACGAGATCGAGGCTGGAATGGTGTGGATCAACTCCAACAACGACTGTTCTGTGTCTGTGCCATTCGGTGGTACCAAGATGAGCGGTTACGGGCGCGAGCTGGGTGCGTACGGGCTGGCTGAGTTCACACAGGCCAAGGCGGTGCACGTGAACCTGGGACACAAGCTTTAAAATGTCACGTGACGCGGTTGTGATTTTTTCTACGGTGCTAGTGAAGTAACCAGTTGGTGTGTTTAAATGAAGTAATTTAAATACATGAAATGAGCTGCTAGAAGCTGAAATGATCTGCAAATGAAATGATGTAAAACAATATGAAATAACCTGAAGTAACCTGAAATAATGACATAATATGAAGTGATATGAACCCAGTAAAAAAGCTTGCAGTTGGTGCCAGGGGCGGCCAACCAAGCGGAGCGAAGTGAAGTAAAGTGCGCAGCACAGTCTAGAAGGTGCTCATGAAGTTGAAATTTGGGTTGAGCTGCTCGGGCCAGAGCTCGAGGTCTGCCGGTTTGTGGTCGAGCATGGCCAGCTGCGAGTGGTAGTCCATGTGGGCGGACTGCTTCGGCTGGGCGGTGTGCGGGGCGTGGTTTGCGGTTGCCGGCACGACGCTGGGCGACTGTGCGACGGGGCGCTGCTGCTGTGGCGCGTGCAACTGTTGTTGTGGCGGGTGCTGCGTGTGGAGCTGCTGGGGCTGCTGGGGCTGCTGGGGCTGCTGGTGCTGCTGGTGCTGCTGGTGCTGGAGCTGCTGCGCGCGTGGCTGCCTGCTGGCGCCCGGCAGGGCATTGGCAGGGCCCTGGGCAGCGGCAGGGTCGTCGGTGGCCGCAGTCTTCTGGACGTAGCTGTGCAGGGCCCACAGGGACTGCCACCACTCGAGCAGAAACGTGTCCGGGGACGTCATGAGCATCTTGACAGACGGCAGGTCGCTGGGCACGCCGCCTATGATGACGTTGTTGGCAGTGGTGGGACCCTTCTTGTAGGGGACATCGGCCTCATTGAGAAAACTCCTTGCAGTGTCGTAGAGCTTGTTCTCAATCAGGTAGTTGTAAAGGTGAGCGTACAGCAGCTGGCGCGAGTTCTTCGCGAGGGCGTCCGACACCACGTTGTTGGGGATCTGCAGGTGCGGTTTGTCCATGCTGAGCCCAGTTTCTGTGATTTTATGCTGAAACTGGCCAAAAACCGCTAAAAAAGTTGAAAAATGGCATTTTTCAGAAAAGCTGAGAAATTTTGCCTCTGATAAAGAAACCCAACTTTTGCGATAAAGCGTTGTTGTTGCGGTTGAGAGAGCAGCTGGGACGATGGCGAAGAACAAGGAGCAGGAGGAAGCTGTGGAGCGGATTCTTAGGCACGATGCAGAGAGCTACTACGAGATTTTAGACGTGGAGAAGGGAGCGAGCTCGGTGGAGATCAAGAAGGCGTACAGAAAGGTGTCGCTGAAGGTGCACCCGGACAAGAACAGCCACCCGCGGGCTGCGGAGAGCTTCAAGCGGGTTGCGCGGGCGTTCGAGGTGCTGGGCGACGAGAACAAGAGGCGGATGTTTGATATGGGCGGGGCCAGAGCTAGTTCTGGCGGTGCTGGCGGTGCTGGCGGCGCGCAGTTCAACCAGTTCAACCCGCAGTTCAACCAGTTTGGCCAGTTCAGCGGCGACGACCTGTTCGACATCCTGTTTGGTGCGGGCGCGGGCGGCGGCGGCACCGCGTTCACGTTTGGCGGGCCTGGAGGCGTCAGATTCAGCACAAACGGGTTTGGGCCTAACCAGTTCCAGTTCAGACACCAGCAGCACCCACGCCAGCGACAGAGACACCCGCAGCAGCACCCGCAGCAGCCCCAGACCATGGCACAGACCGTCAAGCAGCTGCTACCGATCATCCTCGTGGTGGCCATCCCCATAATATCCAACATCTTTTCGAGCGAGTCCAAGGACTCGTTCCAGCTCAGTGCGGTCCCGCCGTTCACCCAGGAGCGCCACACCCCGACACTCAACGTGCCGTACTACATCACCAGCAAGCAGGCCCGCGAGTACAACCCCAAGCGGCTCGCAAAGCTCGACAGAGACGCCGAACAGTTCTACGTGAGAGACCTGCGCCACAAGTGCAGCACCGAGGCCAGGGACCGCGAGCGCCAGATCGAGGACGCCCAGGGCTGGTTCTTCACCGACTACGAGTCGCTCGAGGCCGCCCAGGGCCTGTCCCTGCCCCACTGCGAGCGCCTGGCCGCGCTGGGCCTGCTCTGAGCCCGCTGTGGCGGCCGCTTATGTCAGCAAATAAAAAACGCTCTGTAATGTATTATGTAAGCACTCCTACACCATATTTGTGGCTTATGTCATCGCTGACGCCCCGGGCAGAATAAAATTTCTTAATGTAAACAAAGCGACCTTGCACACAGACAGACTGGCGAAACTGCGATGGAGCGTGTTGTGTGGCCGCTGAGCCGGCTGGTGTCGATGCGCAAGGACGATTTCACCGACTGGAACCTGTCCAGCTCGCCCACGCTGACCAACGACATGGATGAAGTGGAGTTTAACCACCTGGCTGGCGACACTGGGTATGGCGATGAAAGCTTGCTGCCCGAAGAAGAGGACCAGGACGGCGGTGCAAACGACTGGGGGCTTTCTCCTGTGAAGAAAAAGGCCCCACAGAGCACCCACAGGCGAAGTTTCGAGGCGCTGCTCGGCCTCGTGGACCAGTTCAAACATCAGCTCACACAGCTGCACGAGCTGCACAGCTCGTTCATTGACGAGTTCAAGTACAAGCTGATCTCGTCGTCGCTGATTGACGAGGATGTCCTGGTGTCCAAGCTGGTTAAGAACAAGCTCAAGTACCAAAAGTCGCTCAACAACTTGAACAGTTTTAGAGTGATCTCAGCCTTTAGCGTTAACAGTATGCTCAACAGTATGGGCAATTTTAGCCTTTCTAGCAGCACTTGCTTGACCTGTTACCAGCTGCTGAGCCTGGCCAAGTCCCAATGCCTATCAACCAGGTCAAAGAAACTGATTTTGGTTTTCACCACCATCAAACTGAATTTGGTTCTCAAGAACAAACTGATATTCAGAAGCCTGCAGTACAAGAAGCTGCACAACTGCCTCAACAAGTTTTTGAGAAAGTATAGCAATTTCGAAATACTAATCAAAAAGCTCTACTCCAACTATAAAAAATCACTGATATTTCCTGAAGTGAGTGCAAATACAGACATACTGAAAAGCTTACTGGTTTTACAGAACAACTCAGTGGCAAACGCGATTTCGCTTGTGCTGAATTTTGTTAATTTGAAACAGTTTGAAAACTACTGCTTGATCTACAACATCGACTATCTATCAGTGGGGTTTTTGAACGATTCCAGTGATATCAACCAAATATTCCAGAAATTCAATATTTTAATCAAACTACTGTTGTGCCAGCTGCTAAGCCTGGGCGAACACTCACTCAATGAGCAAGACTCGGTCTTTGATAGACTGTTTCACAGGAAGCAAATAGATTTTAGTCAGGATAAATGGAGTCACGTGATAACGCAGTTGTGCAACCTTACAGAACTGACGTCAAGTCTGCTGAACTCGGTAAACATAGAGAACCCGGATGGTGCTGGCAGCAATGAGATTTGCTTAGAAAGCAATCTGAGTGAACATACTAAACTGCTCAACGATGTCAAGAAACTGTACAAAATTTTACTGCTATTTGACTCCAATGACAAGATAAAATGCCTAGAGGTTAGCAAACTGATTGACAGCTTGAAACAGAAAAATATAAGCGTACCCAGACAGCGAAGCTTAGTGCCGAAAAGATCAGTTTCGTCGCCATCACCGACAACGTCGCCTGCAACCTCCCCACGGATCGGGTACAATAAGAAAAGACTCAGCAGCGGCATCTCGTTACTTACGGTGACCGAAGACAGCACTGCAGAGTCCACACCAAGTGTTGAAAACTACTTGGACGAGTTCATATCACATGACCAAACGGTTGTGATTTCAAATTTTGATTCGATTGATAAGAAACTGACAAAGAACGAACTCAAAGAAAACTTGGAGAACAAGTTTAAGAGCTTGAATAGCTAGGAAACCTTTTATTTATGCTGGCATATATAAACTAGCTGGTCAAACAATAGACAAGTTGTGCAATTTTTGGCCGTTGAATTTTTCGAGGCCCTCACCCCCGTAAGAAGTCAGGCTGGACACTTCCACGAGGTCGTGTTCGTCCAGCACGGCGCCGCTGGCGTGCAGCCAGCTGGTTCCCAGCTTCAAGTAGTTGGCTACGCTGGTCTCTGGGGTGTCAGACTTGGCACCACTGGCGTTTTTCAGAGGAGAAAACTCCTCGTTTCTGAGCACCTCCAGGCACCCAAACTTGTCGAGCTCGATCGACTGGAACACATCAAAGATGAACTGCTCGAGCTTGATACCGTTAGGCTTTTCTGGGTTTGGGTTGTCGAGGCAGGGGATTTTTTTCTCAGCGATGTGGAACGGCATGCTGTTGCACCAGTTGTGGATTTCGCGCTCGAGCAGGGCCACCGAGTAGTAGTGGTTGACGATGTTGGCGGCCCTGAGCAGCAGCAGGCCCGTGGAGTCGCGCTGGGACGCGAGTTCCGGGGAAATCTCGCTGTACTCAATGACACTTGGGGAGTTGTCATCCAGCACAATGAGGCCCACTTTCTCGTCCGCAGAGGCCTTTCTCACCACCTTGGTGCTGAGCTCGAACTTGTTGGCGATGGAGAACCCGATGAAGACCGGGTCTGCAACCTTCACCAGCACGTTGTCGACGCAGTACATGTGGATGTGCTTTATGCCGTGCTGCTTGAAGTGCGCGAGCAGATTGTTGCTCAGGATGGCCTTGTAGAGCCCGCCGTTGCCGTCCGGGGACTGTGCGATGGTGTGCGCGTCCTGCAGCAGGATGTGCTGGCCGTGCAGGTCGAAACACGGCAGGGTTCCCTGGTTGAAGAAGACGACCTGGGCCGGTTGCAGGCCAAAGTGGGCGTGCTCCTCAAAGAAGGCCTCGGTAGGGGCCCTCGTGGGGCCCGAGGTCATGATGTACCAGCGCAGCAGCGGCTGGGACCCGGGGAACGCGGCACGCGCGAGCTGCTGGAGCCTCAGGATCTTCTCAGCCTGGATCTGGAACAGCGACTTGTGCGACGGCAGCCCGATGTCGTAGCACCCCTTTGGGCTTGCCGAGCCCAGCCTGGTGCCCTGGCCCCCGGCCATCAGCACCACGCCCACCTCGTTGCGCGCCACGGCCTCCAGCCCGGTCTGGTACCACTGGGCCCTGGTGGCTGCGTCCAGCCCCATCAGCGAGAACGACGACGTCGCGGGCAGCGGCCGGAACGTCTTGTTGGCGCTCGCAGTCCGCGACAGCTCGATCGCACGCTGCACAGTCGGGCCCAGCTCCGCCTCCAGCTGCGCAACCCGCTCGCCTAGGCTCATTTTCTCGTCTGAGCTCATTCTTTGGTGTACAATTCTGAAACAGGAAATTTTCACTACTTGTATTTACGCGTCAGGTAGCCCGCAGCGGACTTAGTTGCCCTCGATGACGTAGGCGAACTTGTGCGGCTGGACGTTGCCCAGCTTCTTGGTCTCTTGGTACGCCTCTAGCAGGGCGAGCTTGACGTTGTCGAGCGCCTCGCGCGACACCTGGTAGTGGAACGCGACTCTGGGGCCCATGAGCCGGACGTTGTACTTGTCGCGGCCGAGCCTGATGAGCAGGTCCCTGTCGATGGGCGACTGCTTGGTGTCTATGAAGACGAAGTTGCTGTCGACCGGTGACTCGAGCGCGATGCCGTGCTGCACCAGGAAGTCTCCGAGCTCCCTGGCCATCTGGTGCGACTTGACCAGCTTGGGCAGGTTCTCGTCGATGGCCACGGACGCCATCTTGCACATCATCCCGGACTGCCGGATCCCGCCGCCCACCTGCTTCTTGAAGTGGTTCGCCTTCTTCAGAAAGTGCTTGGGACCCACCAGCACCGACCCGATAGGCGCCCCCAGCGACTTGGACAGGCAGATCGAGATGGTGTCAAAGATCTCGCCGTACTCCTTGAACTCGGTGCCCGTGGCCACCGCCGCGTTCCAGATTCTCGCCCCGTCGCAGTGCAGTGGGTACCCGTTCTCGGTGCAGAACTGCCTGATCCGGCGCAGCTCCTCCGTTGGGAACACTATCCCGTGCAGCGTGTTCTCCAGGCAGATCAGCCGGGTTGGTGCTGCGTGGATGTCGCCATCCTCCGGGATAATGGCCTCCTTGATGTCCTCCACTGTCAGGTAGTCCCCGTTCGACGGAATAACTGGCGTCACCATGGTTCCTGACAGCATGGCCAGCCCAGCCGCCTCCCGGTTGTAGATGTGCGCTCTGTGGTCGCAGATGATGGAGTATGGCGGATCGCGCAGGTGCGTTCTGATCGCGATCTGGTTCGACATGGTGCCCGACACACAGTACAGCCCGGCCTCTTTGCCGTACATCGCAGCCACTTTCTCCTGGAGCGCAATGGTGTCGCTGTCCTCGTTGTACACCGAGTCGCCAATTGTCGCAGACAGCCCAGCCCGGATCATTGACTCGGTTGGCGTGGTGAACGTGTCTGACCTGAACTCATTGGCAGACGACTCATATAGCACTTTAGACATTTTCTGTTGGTTTGGTGGTTGCGCTACCACTGGTGACAGCCCGCTCACTATTTATACATAATGTGAAATTGACTCAAATACTTCTGTCCATCCCCCATGGATGGATAGTGGATGGGGGGATTTAGATTTTCAGGAATTACAAGAAAAAGACATAAAACGGTTTTTAAAAATTGACATTTAAAAATTGACATTTAAAAATTGACATTTAACGGTTTTTAAAACTGACATTTAACAGTTTTTTAAAAATGACATTTAACGGTTTAACCCTTACACTTTAACCCTAACAATAACCCTTTGATGGGCTGGTCTAATGGACTCAACTCAACTATTCATCAGCTTGTGTAGAGCACCCTGGCGCATGCTTGGTGTATTTGTAGTGTAGCTGGGGTGGTGGTGCCTTGGCTGGTCCTGGATGTGTGTTATGGGAAAAACCATAGAGTGTGTATTACTCGTTGTTAATTACGTAGGTAAATGTCTTACCACTTGGCTGAGTCGAGCTGGAGTTTTCCTGAGAAAGCCTGTACGCCTCTAAAATCGCAACTTTACAGTTTTCCAGAGCCTCCTGAGAGACCTGGTAGTGGAAAGCGATTCTGGAACCCATCAGCTTCACGTTGTACTTCTCGCCAGTCTTGATCAACAGATCGTTATCGATTGGCGACTTGGCCGTGTCAATAAACACAAAGTTGGTGTCAACTGGGGATAGCAAGTGGATTCCGTTCTTAGTTAAGAAATCACCGAGCTCTTTAGCCATTCTGTGAGACTCGCTGAGCTTAGGCAGGTTGGTGTCGATAGCCACCGAGGCCATTCTTGCCAGGAGCCCGGATTGCCTGATACCACCGCCGTTCTGCTTTCTGAAGTGGTTGGCCTTCTTGATAAAGTGCTTTGGCCCCACCAGGACCGAGCCCACAGGTGCCCCAATCGACTTTGATAAGCAGATGGAGATGGTGTCGAAAATGTCGCCGTACTGGGCCAGGGAGACGCCGGACTCGACGGAAGCGTTCCAGATCCTGGCCCCGTCGCAGTGCAGCGGGTAGCCGTTCTCCACACAGAACTGCTTGATTCTCAGCAGCTCGTCGTAGGGGTAAACAATGCCATGCAGGGTGTTCTCGAGGGAAATCAGCTTGGTTGGCGCGCCGTGGACGTCGCCATCCTCTGGGATGATCGCAGCCTTGATGTCCTCCAGGGTCAGGTAGTCGCCATTGGCGGGTCTGACCGGGGTCACCATCGCGTTGGACAGCATGGCCAGCCCCCCAGCCTCGTGCACATAGATATGGGCCCTGTAATCGCACAAAACCGAGTACGGAGGCTGGTGCAGGTGCGTTCTGACCGCGATCTGGTTCGACAACGTACCAGACACACAGTACAAGCCCGCAGCCTTGCCTGCCAGCTGCGCAACCTTGTTCTCCAGCGCAATGGTGTCGTCGTCCTCATTGTAAACCGAGTCACCTATGGACGCGCTGAACACCGTTTCCAGCATCTCCCTGGTCGGGGTGGTGAACGTGTCGGACCGGAACTCGTTCTCGGCGCTCTTGTAACTCATCTGTGTCTCTTCTGTGCTGTCTACTGCTCCTGGGGTGTGCAATGGACCCAGAAAGATTATCAGGGTCAAAGTGCCTAAATGTCACATTTCCGAAAAAGGCAACTGCCGGATGCGGGCATTTCCTGTTTAGATGTCACATTTCCCAACGCGGTAATTACCAGATGTGGGCATTTTTGTTTAATGTCACATTTCCGAAAAAGGCAACTGCCGGATGCGGGCATTTCTTGTTTTTGTGGGCCTGGAACAAAATGCTCAGTTGCAAATATTTGCATATTTGCAGGAAATAGAGTAGTGCAAGCGGAAACGGAGCGTGAGCGATGATTTGGAGCGTGCTGCTGGCCATTGCGGCGGCGCTGTGGGTGCTGCGGCGGCTGTGGGTGCTGTGGAGCATTCCAATCACGGACCTGGTGCGGATTCTGGACATTGACATTCCCAAAGCATGCAGAATATGCGTGGACAAGATCACCAGCAACGAGGTGTACCTGCACTGGGAGCTGCCTGGCAGCGACGAGACCAAGGTGGTGGGCTACGTGGTGTACCTGAACGAGGTGCGGGTGGCGAGCTTCAACTCGCTCGAGTCGTTCTGCTGTCTTTCCAATTTGACGCCAAACACAAAGTACAAGCTCAACCTGGTTTCCACCAATTCCAAGGGCTACAAGGCCAAGAGCGACTCGGTGTTTGTCAAGACCAAGTCCAAGATCCTGCAGGACGTGCCCAAGGACCTGCTGCAGGAGAACCCGGAGAATTTGTTTAGGCTGCTCACCAACAGCGTGGACGCCACCAGCCTGCACAAGCTGGCCAACAACTCCACCAACAACGACATCAAGACCCGCTCGCGGTCCAACACGGCGAGCTCCGCCACCAACAACGCGCCGCCCCTGAGCCCCAAGCTGTCCGACTCGTCTGGCGACCAGCCCAGCATCAGCCAGGGCCTGGGCCACGCTGACTCGGCCACGGGCGCCGGCAGAAGCTACACCAACCCGCCCCTGGACGGTACGCTCATCGACGACATCGAGGAGCTCCGCTACCATTTGGAGCTGGGCCAGGAGGAGCTCCAGACCGTGCTGAACCAGCAGGAGCAGACTTTCAAAGACTTTAAAGACCAGGAAGCCACCTTGCTGCAGGAGCTGGACAAGCTCAAGGACCGCAAGAAGCTCGAGGACTCCAACCGGTCCGCCATCAAGTCCGAGCTCAAGATGCTCGAGGACTCCAAGGCGCTCAACGAGGTGAAAACCGCTAAAATAATGACCCTCCTGGAGAATAAGAAGAACTCCATCGACAAGATGCACACCGACTGCACGGGCTGGGAAGCCAAGCTCAAGCAGTTCGAGTCCGAGAAGAACGAGATCGTGCTGAACGAGGACTCCATCCACAAAGAGCTGGACGAGGCGAGGGACAAGAAGTGTGCCGAGCTCCAGCGACTCACACAGGTGGAGTTGCCCAAGATGGACGACGAGATCAGAGCCCAGACACAGCTCAAGAAGCAGCGGGAGACAGCCGCAACCGAGCTGGTGAAGCACCTCAACAACCTGCTGAAGCATTTGAACTCGGCAGGCTGCATAGATATTGAGGGCAACAAGTCTTTGGAGATGCTCAAGTCCATTGACGAAGACATCTACCTGAAAATCAACACCGAGATCGAGCTGGACGCCAAGCTGGAAGCTAGCTGGAGAGCCAAGCAGCACAAGGAGGTGGAGAAGTGTAACAAGACCCAGGAGAGCCTGAATCTGGCAAAGGCTGAGAATGCTCAGCTGAAACAGACCCTGGAGAGCCTGCGCCTCCAGCAGCAGCAGCTGAACACGCCGTCCAGCATCTCTGCTGTGACAACTACCACCGCCACCACCACTGCCGCAAGCTCCACGACGCTGAACGACAACTTCCTGTTCAATTCCAGCTCGCAGTCGCTGAGTGCAGCCTTCCTGAACCACTCGTCGTCGCTGCAGTCCCTCAACTCCAACTGGAACTCGGTCACCTCGAACCCTGCTGCTAATGCGAACTCCACGGCTAATAACACCACCACCGCGATGCAGTTCAACGTGCCAGACCAGCTCCACGAGCAGGACCTGGACCTGGAGCTGGAGTCTCCCATCGTGGACACGCTGCTGCCGAAGGACCTTGTGAGCGGGTTCAACGCGTTCATCGACATTCCTGCGTCTGTGCCCAAATCTCCTAGCATCACCGGTGCGGCCACTGCTGTTGCTAACAACTTCACCCAGCAGTCCAACGAGTTCGGGCTGTCACCGCCAACCTCGAGATTCTCTCTGGAGAAGTCCACGTCCCCATCAACGTCCCAGTACCATGACATCCAGTCGCTGCTCTCCAATGAATATGTAAATACCAAGGACAGTGTCACGGCACCAAACAGCAACAAGCAGCTGTTCTCGTCCTTCTCGCCAAAGAAGCTGTCAAATGTGTTCAGCTTCAACAAGAAGAAGGACGAGGCCGACCACAGCAAGTTCTTCCACAAGAATGGCGACACGATAATCACGGACGAGCTGCTGCAAAACGGGCTGTGGGGCACGCACTCCAGAGAGGGCTCGATCAACTCGAGCGAGCAGTCCAATGCCAACGAGAAGGACGACAAGAGCTGGCTCAAGTTCCACAACACTGCCAACACGGAGGGCAATTTAGACAAGTACCGGACCAACGAGACCAGCACGACAGACAAGTCGTCCACTTCGGAGTCTGGTGGAGGCCAGTTCTTCAAGAAAAGATCGATCTTTGGGTTTGGCAGCTCGGACAAGTCGCCAACGAAGAAACAGAGCCAGCTGCTGGACACCGATACGAGTGCGATTGAGAACGGAGACTCTGACATTGAGGACTACACCCCATCCAAGGCGCAGCAGCAGGCACAGCACTCGACGCCGACCAGCACATCGATCTTCAGAAAGAAGTCGTTCAGGCAGAAGTCGTTCTCGAGCCACCACGAGTCAGAGAACAGCAACATAACCGACGACTCCAGCATGTCGTCCAAGTCCATCAAGAAGCGGCTGAGCCTGTTTGGGCTGAAAAAGGACAACATTTCAGAGATTAACGAGTGATGCGAAACTACCACGGTCAAAGGACTCACTGAGATTGCTTACCGGCTTACACGCGCAAAGGACTCACTGAGATTGCTTACCAGCTTACACGCTCAAAAGACTCACTGGGATTGCTCAAACCTTACACGCTCAAATCTGCGAGTTGTCAACGACAACTCTCCCCAGGATCTTGTTCTGCTGCATCAGCTGGAACACCTCTGGCAGCTCTGAGAGCTTGAAGATGCTTATTTGTGAATCGATTGCACCCCTTTGGAAAAAGTCCAGGGCCTCCACGGTGTCCTGGCGCGAGCCCACACTGGACGCCGTGATGTTGAACTGCTTGCCAATCTGGTCAAAGATGTCGGTAGTGAGCTTAGCGTTTGGTGGCATGCCAACTATCACAAACGTGCCCAAAGTTCGGACGTACTTCAGGCCAGCGTTCATGGCCTTCTCACTCACACTAAAATTCAACACTGCATGGGCACCACCATCTGTAATGGTATTGATCTCACCCACTATGTCTTTACACGATGCAAAGTCAATAAATACTTCAGCCTTGAGACTCTTTGTAACCATGTCCCTCTTGTCACTGGAGTCGATTCCAATGACCCGGACGCCCATGGCGTTGGCGTACTGCACTGCGAACGACCCCAGCCCGCCACCACACCCGATAACAACACACCAGTTGCCTGGCTGGAGGTGGGCCTTCTTGAGTGCTTTGTAAGCAGTGAGCCCGGCGCATAGGACCGGCGCAGCCTTCGCTAGTTCGATTCCCGCGGGAACCTTCACGGTCTGCAGCGCATCTGCCGCGATGAACTGCTGGAACGTGCCGTCCACAGTGTACCCGGACGCCTTCTGGGCCACGCAGCACGTCTCCTCGCCCCTGAGACAGTACTCACAGCGCAGGCAGACGCTGTTGAGCCATCTGATGCCCGCATAGTCGCCTATTTCGAAGCTGGTGACCTGGTCCCCCATGGCCACAACCTCTCCCACGCCCTCGTGGCCCCCAATTAGGGGCAGCTTTGTTGCCATGGGCCAGTCACCCTTCCAGGCGTGCAGGTCTGAGTGGCACACGCCGGTGAATTGCAGTCTTATCAGGATTTCGTTCGGTTTAGGTAGAGGAACTGGCACCTCTTTGCAGTAGATGGGCCCATTGTGCTCGTCAAACACCATGGCCCGCTGGGCTCGAGGTAGATGTGCCATTATACAAGTCCTGTTGGTTTGGTGGGATGGGAGATGGTGGGATATTCCACTCACTGATAAGCTGCTCGAGCGTAAGCGCTGAATAAGTCAATGCGACTCATGCTGCACATGACTCAGCAGACTCAGGAAGATTGCCACAAATGGCCATGTAGCGCTGCTCAGGCAGCTATTCAACAGGCTGCTCAACCAGCTATTCAACAGGCTGCTCAACCAGCTGCTCGCCCAGCTGCAGGTGGGTGTATAGCAGGGTCAATTGCGGTACACTACCCAGCGAGAAGCCCTGCAGCAGCAGCAGTGAGCTGGTCTGTTACTAGCTGGACCACTGGGTGTGTAGTAACTATAGACTGGTGCTGTTGTTCTCAGACAATACGCAACTATTTCTCAGTAGAGCTGCTTGATACAGGTGTGATGGATTAGCAGTGTGGCCGGCCAGTGCAGAGAGCGGCTGGTGCAGCCTTAATTGCGTATAGTGGAAGCCACGGGGTCCACTGTTAATGCTAAGACAGTGTTGCTACGCTACCGAAAGTCGGCTGCACTGCTGGGCCAAAAGTACCTCAGGTCTATAAAGTAAACACAGCGTGTGGGTAAGCTTGGGTAGCTGAGTGGCTATAGAATGTGAAAGTGTACACAATATAACCAGTACACCACTGCGCAAGGCATCCAGTAAGTATCTGGTATAACGGTAGTGGTAGGCTGCTGTACTCACACTGAAATTAGGACTGACAAACTGCACAATGAACTGACTGGAATATTGATATGGGCTGGGTGGTATGACAAGTAAGTACGTAGGACTCTTAGCTGTAGTATTAGGGCTGACTGCTAAAAACAACTAATGGCTTAACAGTGCAGATAGTTACGAGCTAATGGGTAAATAGTATAAGCATGAGTGTAAATTGACTGGGGCTGAGCGCTGTTAACTTTTGGCCACTACCACACATGCTGTGGCACATGATGCGGACTATAATCCAACGGACCAACCGTGTATCACTGTACTGGTTAGCAGCGCGCTTTTTCCTCTTATTTAATGTAACTCGGTGTCAGGCAGCTAACGGGCTTCAAAAGGCAAGTTAGTGAGTGGCTGTGATTGCTGGTGGTGGCTGGGGAGCGACTGGTTACAGTTTAGACAAAACTTAAAGCTCACCGTTGTAGTATAAAAATAATTATAAGCTAACGGATTACAGGTGGACAACTGTAATAAACAAATTAGCAATGCAGATGTCCATCAATACAACGCTTGGTACATACTAGTGGTTCACACAGCGGCTGTTATGTACTGATGATATTATTAGGAGTAACAGCTCACTGTAGACAATTGAGCTGCTAATTATTGTATGATAAGTGTACGCCAGTAGACTACAAGCTGTCAGTTATCAGACAGTACGTCCCAGTGCCAGACAACTGCAACACCTCTGGCAGTACAACTCAAAACACTGGCGTGATGCGGGCGTAATGCTGGTAATGGGTAATGCTGCGTACGGTAATATGAGTAAGTGGCTTAGTAGATTGTGAGCTGCAAAGTGCACATGCCCAGTGGTAATGCAAACCAGCTGTTCTAGTAGTGACGCGCACATACTGCTACAACGTAAAACTGCTATTGTACTATAAAAATAAATATGAACCAATGAATTAGTAATGAATTGTATGTAAGTGCGGTGGGCGCAGTGCAATCAGTGGTTAGGATCGAAAGCCGCTAGCACCTTGTCTTTGTCAACCTCTAGGTGGTTTTTAGGCTGGAAAGTGTCGACGCCAGACCAGTCAACCTTGATGTTTTTGATCTTGTTGGTGTCAGTGTTCTTGAATATGTTGATTCTATCAACCTTCCAGTCGTCTCTGACATCTTCAAAGCCCTGGTCCCATATCTTGTCGTAAATCTGCTTCACCTTCTTCTCCTTGATCTGTCTGGCTTCCTCCTTGGCCATCCACTCCATGTGTTTCAGATCGTCCGAGGAAGGCTCGTAGATGTGCCAGATCACGTAGTGAGGCAGCCCCACGACCGAGTAGCCCATTCTCTTGCACAGCTTGCCAAAGGCTTCGGTCTCTGCGTGCTTCTCGAACGAGAATGCTGGGAAATGGGAGCCCGATCTGAACACTTTGGCCTTGGCCAGGATGGACACCCCTCCGATGCCGTCGAGCTCCATCTCGGTCTCTGGGTTGCCGTAGGGGTCTCTGAGGTAGGCCAGGTGCGGTCTCCAGGTGGCGTATTCCGGGTATCCTTCCACTATGACAGCATCCTCGTTGAGGCCCTTTGCGAGCTGGAGGCCACCCTCACTCTCCTGCCACGAGTTCAGGTCGTACGGCTGCTGGTTCCCGAGCCAGTCTGGCAGCGGTCTCCAGACGTTAGGGACTATCACGTCCTTGCCGTGGTGCATGAGGTCCTCCAGAATGGTTGGAGGCACGGTCTCCACGTCTGCGTCTCTCCAGTACACCCAGGAGTGGTATGGCTTGATGGAGACAGACCACAGCCAGTTTCTGGCGCGGGCCATGAGCTTTCTTCTCGGGCCCTGGGCCTCGAAGCCGTGTCTGTCGCTGAACCCTTGGCCAATGCTCTGGCCAAAGTCCTTCTCGTAGATCTCAATCTCGCCGAACCTGTTGGCCCTGACCGGGTCGCTCTGGATCTCCTTCAGGTGCTTGTTGAGCACCTCCATGGTGTCGTCGGACGAGTCACTCACCAGGAACGCCAGGTCAATAAGGTGGTGCGGGTAGGTGAGGTTTCTCATGTGGCCAAAAAACATTGGCAAATGTGGAGCCGCGTCTCTCAGCGGGACACAGAACAGCACGCGCTCCTCGTGCTGCCACCCGTCGCTGAGCCCCTCGTAGTGCTGCAGGTCGAAAAACTGCGTGTTGGGGATCGAGCTCACGTTGGGAGTGTAGCTTCGTCCCACTATTTGCAGCACAACGTTGACTAAAAGCACCAGTGCCGCCACTGGTGCCGCCACTTTGGCCAGCAGCAGCTTGTTCTTCGCCAGAAAATTCATCTCGCTCAGCTTCACACACAACAACGAACGGATCACCGGCAAACTGAGATGTTTTGTGGTTGGCTTCTCGCTTAATGTAAACAAAAAGTGTCCAAATTGTTTTGATTTTTTTTTGATTTTTTTCTTTTTTGATTTTATTTTTAATTCTGCACTTTTCTCTGTGTACATGGAGGTGCCTGCCGGTGCTTCTTCGTTTCTTCTTCGTTTGTTCCGCCGTCTTAATCCCCAGCAATTTTCTAGAGTGACCTGGAGTCTCCTACCGACCTTTAAGTTTTACTACACGACTCTTACAATTTTAGAAGTCTCTCAGAGTCCTCTACAAGTCTCTTAGAGCCTCCTACACGGCTTTTAAAAGTCTCTTAGAGTCTCCTACACGACTTCTACAAGTCTCTTAGAGTCTCCTACACGACTCTTACAATTTCAGAAGTCTCTCAGAGTCCTCTACAAGTCTCTTAGAGTCTCCTACACGACTTCTAAAAGTCTCTTAGAGTCTCCTACACGACTCTTACAATTTTAGAAGTCTCTCAGAGTCCTCTACAAGTCTCTACAAGTCTCAGAATCTCTCAGAAGCCTCTGAGAAGTCCCACTGAGTCTCTGAGGTCACCCAGAACCTCTCGTAGTCTCCCAGAGTGCCCTACAGTCTTCACAGCTCTTAAAAACCCTTCTGTCTCCCAGTATGGGTCTCAGAAGTCTCACCGTGTAGCAGTGCGCCACAGTGTTTCTCAGAACCCTCTCTGGAATAACACCTGTGCCTCTATGGAGTTTCTTAGAAGTCACCTAGGCCCACTCTGGGTCCGACTAGGTCTCAGTGAATCTTTTTAAATTCCTTAACAGATCTCTACGGTCTTTCAGAGGTCTATAGAAGTCTCACAAAAGTTTCTACGTTCTCTTAGCCACTGGGGCTATAAATCTCTCAATGTGTCTTAGTGTCGGGCCTCTTAGAACTCTCTTAGGTCGCTCAGAGTCTCCAAAAGTCTTTTAGAGTCACTCAGAAGTCTCGTAGAGTCTCACTGGTCTAATCTCAAAAAGAGCTCTGGTTTCCCAAAACTCGTTCCATTTGACATTGTTGAATACACTGATAGTGCGGTGATTCTCTCAATCCCAGCATTGACTAGTGAGTCGTTCAATCCTGCACAGTTCATCTTACTGATATTTTTCTGGCCTCGGCTTCGTCTTCCAGAAGTCTCTTGGAGTCAGTGGTGTCTTAGAGTCTAACTGGTCTCTTGGAATCTCACTGGTCTCTTGGAATCTCACTGGTCTCTTTCTGTCTGCTTGAGTCTTCCAGAAGTATCTTACAAGTCTCCACAGCTCTTAAAAACACATTCTGTGCCTCAGTATGTGTCTCAGAAGTCTCACTGTGTCTCAGAAGTCTCTTTGGAGCCCCTCAGCGTGTCTTGGAAGTCTCTTGGAAGTCTCTTACTCTTTCTCTAAGTCTCTATGATACCACTGTGTGTGCCTCTGTTTCTTAAAACTCACCGTGGCTCACCTTGGTCACACTGGGTCAGTCTTAGAAATCTCTACAGGTTTTGTAGAGGGCTTTTGAAAGTCTTTGGGGCCTAGCTAGGTCTCCATAGGTATGTATGGGTCTCTCAAAAGTCTCTACGGGGTTCCCCCATCGCTAGCCCCTATGTGGAGTGTCTCAGTGTCTCTCACTGGATATCTTAGAGGTTGAGTCTCCTAGGTCTCTGAGAAGGCTCTTAACAGCCAGAAGGCATCTCTATGGGTCCCACTATGTCCTCCAAATTCTGAGTGCTCTCAGAAGTCTCAGTGTCTCCTGGTGCCTCCATAGAGTTTCTTGGGTCACTCTGTTTTTGTTAGAAGTCTCACAGGTCCTTGTGCCTCAGAAGTTTCTACGAGGTTTTAGACCCAGTGCGTCTCAGCGTCTCAGTGCGTCTTAGCGTCTCAGTGCGTCTAAGCGTCTCAGTGCGTCTCAGCGTCTCAGTGCGTCTCAGCGTCTCGGTGCGTCTATGGAGTTGAAACCACCTCGGCTCACACTGGGTCTTAGAAAGCAATATACTGTTCTTTCAAAGATCTCTAAATCTTTTATGAATACTCTACAACTTCTCATGTTTGTTCATTCATCTATTCACGCACCAAGCACCAGCCCGGCACAACGATAAACCTTGCCCAACAGAAAAGTGGAAACCCTCCTCAGAGGTCAAAACCACAAACCAAACGCAATGGGGACGTGTTTCTATAATTCTCTCTTCTTTCCCAGTGAGATCCGCCACAAGCCCGGGCACAGCTCAACTGCTGCGCGCAACGCTCGCCCTGGACCCACTTTCTATCCTCGAGAGTGTCCCTTTCCTATATATTTCCCATTTATCCTACCTAAATGCCATTTTCGTATCCTACCTGCTACTCCACGCTGCCCGCTCAGTACTTGACTGGCGTTGGCGAACGGTACATCTTGTAAGGACCGTCGTGGATGTGCGGGTTCTGCTTGGAGTACTCGAACGCCTCCAGCACAGCCTGTTTGACTCTTTCCAGCGCCTCGTCGGAGATCTGGTAGTGGAAGGCGATTCTGCCTCCCATCAGCTTCACGTTGTGCTTGTTACCGAACTTGATCATGGTGTCGTCCTTGATGTAGTTGGCCTTGAGGTCGATGAACACAAAGTTGGTGTCCACTGGGGACTCGAGGATGATGCCGTGCTCGATACAAAAGTCGCCCAACGCCTTGGCCTTCTTGTGAGACGAGGTGAGCAGAGGAAGCGTTTCGTCAATAGCCACGGACGCCATCTTGCACATCATTCCGGACTGTCTGACACCGCCACCGCACTGCTTCTTGAAGTGGTTGGCCTTCTTGATGAAGGGCTTCTCACCAACCAGCACCGAGCCCATTGGCGCACCAATCGACTTGGACAGGCAGATGGAGATGGAGTCAAAGATCTCCCCGTACTTGGCCAGAGGCACCTTGGCCTCCTCGGAAGCGTTCCAGATTCTGGCACCGTCACAGTGCAGCTTGTACCCGTTCTCAACACAGAACTGCTTGATTCTCAGCAGCTCGTCGTACGGGTAGATGATCCCGTGGAGGGTGTTCTCGAGGGAAATCAGCTTGGTTGGGGCGCCGTGGATGTCCCCGTCCTCCAGCACAATGTTCTGCTTGATGTCCTCGACCGTCAGGTAGTCGCCGTTGGCCGGTCTGACTGGGGTCACCATGGCGTTGGACAGCATGGCTAGTCCGGCAGCTTCATGCGTGTAGACATGGGCCCTGTAGTCACACAGAATGGAGTATGGAGGCTGGAACAGGTGGGTTCTGATGGCTATCTGGTTGGACAGGGTACCGGAGACACAGAACAAACCGGCAGGCTTGCCAGCTAGGGCAGCCACTTTGTTTTCCAGGGCAATGGTGTCGATGTCCTCGTTGTACACGGAATCACCAATGGTGGCGGACATCCCAGCCTTCATCATGCTCTCGGTAGGCGTGGTGAAAGTGTCGGATCTGAAGTCGTTTTCCGCTGAGGTGTAAGGCTGTAGAGTCATCTTGGTCAGTCAAGGGTGGTGAATAATAGTGCTATTCAGTTGGTGAAGAGGAAAAGCTGCAACTAATTTTAAAAATTTTCCGTTTTGGAAAAAAGTTGAGTGCCGTGAGTCATTTTGGGAACTGAGGACAACAAGATTACGAAATTAGCAGTTTAGTGCGCACTGCACTGGTGAATAATGTAAATAAAATACAATGTTTGAGGCACGAAATCAGAGTTACAGAAAAGTAATTTAAATAATGGTTGATGAAGCAGGTTTAATGGTATTTCAGAGGTTTAAATTGTGTTTATTAGCGAGGACTCGGGACGCGTGACTCGTTCTGGTGTGCGGGTGGGACTCGGAGACTCAGCGGGTCTTCCCAGACCCGGGTAACTGCCTGTTTGGGAAAAGGCGGGTCTGAAGCGGGACTTTTGGTGCTGGGGCGGGTCTGAAGCGGGACTTCTGGTGCTGGGGCGGGCTGGTGGCTCCAAAGCCGGGGCTGGAGCCACTTCTGGGGCCCACAGTGCCCACTGCAAAGCTACTGGGGGCCTCCAGCATCCTCGCCAGCACAATTTATTTAACATCTTCTCCGTAATCCTCTCTATTATTTTTGTCAACTAAACACATTTTAGCACACGCCCTACCACCCTACACACCATGGTAGACCTCAACCAGGTTGCAAAGGCCAACGAGATAACGCCGACATTCAAGTCCAAGGCGCCAAAACAGAAACCCACAAAGAGGGTCAAGGCTCTGAAGCAGCTGATCCTGGACGAGCAGAAGTACATCAAGCAGCACGAGCCAACCTTCAACAGAACAAACTACTTCAGCATAGAGAGCGGGCCCTCCATCAAGCCTATCAAGAAGTACTGCGACATCACAGGCCTCAAGGGCAACTACAAGTCTCCGTCCAGCGGTATCATCTACCACAACAGCGAGATCTACTCCATCGTCAAGAACATGTCCACCGGTGTCGACCAGCAGTACCTGGAGCTGAGAAACGCCAACGTGATACTGAAGTAGTGGGTCGAACCACTGGCTACGTACAGCTGAATGCAACGTCGTACTGGATAGATGTAGTAAATAACTGGCTACGTAGAGCTGGAATGCCGGCCAGCCGTCCACTGCTTGCAGCTCACACAAATATACTGCTCAGCTGGCTAACAAACTTGTCGCTGATCTTCATGTTCGTAAAGTCCTTCTGAAACGGGTTCAGCACCAGCTGCAAATACAGCCTTTGCACCTGCTTGAATTTCCCCTGGAACGACGCAGGCTCTATCTCGGCACTGGTGCCCACCACTATTTTGACGCCCGTGTTGGTCTCGTACCCGTAGATGTTGAGCCCGTCCTGGATGAACAGCAGCTCAATCGTGTTTATCTGCTTGAATAGGTCAATGGCGATATTCGATAGAAAGTTGTATTTCAGCACCTCATTATCCTCTATTTCCTTGCTGTTTGCTGCTGGCTCATCGTCTTCCTCGCTCTTCAGCCCAACCTGCTTATCCACCTTCTCGCTCAGTATCTCAATCTCGTTCTTCAGCGGCTTTAGAGGCTGTATCACCACCGGCTGGTTCTGCCATAACATTAGTTCTTGTCCCCTGCTACGCCCCCAGCAGCCCCATCACTCAATCCGCACACCAATCACACAACTCACATCACGCGAAATTATCCCAACAAAGTAAACATCACACATTTCCACCGCGTCTCTTTATATTAAAGTTTAGCATAAATCATCAGTTGTTTTTTTCTGTGCTTTATGAACTGAGCAAACTGAGCATGAAAGATAGCAAAACCAGTGATAAGAATGAGGTGAAACTGCTGAGTTTCTCACAGCTGGTGGAGAGGGTGCACCAAAACACCAGGCAGATGTCGAATCTGGAACTGCTGGCGCAGATAAACCATTTACTGAACAAGAAATATTCGCAGATTAATGAGCTGGACGAGGTTGAAATGGAGCTGAACATCTTCCGGGTCTACCAGGTGTGGAAGAAGACGAGTCCGGAAGATGTTGAGGAGTTCACCACAGCGCTCAGTGTCCTAACAGTGCTGATAATATCAAAAATTGAGCTAACTGGTGATATTTTCTCTAAAGAGTATAATGTGCTGATAGATCTGCAGAACCTGATCAACGACGAGAACCTGAGCGCGAAGATTAAGAAGAGCGTCGTGGACTCATTTGGCGCAATCCAGCTCATCCTGCTGCAAGGCAGCAAACCGATCGACTTGAACCTGACTATTAACTGGTTGCTGGAATTGCTGCCGATTGACGACTTGGAGTGCTTTGTTTCGGTGGTGACTGCAGCTGGGTCCCTGATGACACTGCTGGCCGAGTTCGGCTCTGAGTTCAAGAACGAGTTCATCCAGGATGTGCTAATCAAGCTGGTTGAGCTGCTGAACGACCATTCTGACGACTTGAGAAAAAGCAGTGCTGTTTGCAGCTTGATCAGCCTGTGCTACGAGATGTTTGACTACGGTGACGGGACAGACGGCGAGGGGGAGGACGCACAAGTGCCCGAGGAGCCGTACTACGACGCACATGAGATAACAGCCATCCTGCAAAACCTGATCTCGCCGTCCAGTAAAAAGTTCAGCAAGAATGAGAAGAAAGACTCCAGAAACATCTTCCGGGACTGCCTGCTCACCATCGACCACTACACGGAAACAGAGTCCAGCGACGAGCATACAGAGTTCAGCGAGATGGTGCTGTACTCACTGAAAATCAATAAATCCAAGAACCTTCAGCTGTCGACTTGGTTCGGGTACTTCAGGTACCTGACACTCAAGCAAAGCCTGGGCCAGGAGCTGATGATCAAGGTGATCTGCAGCAACCCTTCGCTGGTGCGTCTGTTCACACCCCCATCAGTGATACCAAACAAATTCCAGTCAGACTCCGAAGTCGAGCTGGTCCATGCCGCCAAAGACGCTAGCAGCACCACAGCCAGCGACAAAAAGACCCAGAACTCGGTGCGCACCGCGCGTACCCACAAAATCGATTTGCAGACCGAGCTGAACGGACTCTCCCTCTAGCAGCTGCCACACAGCCCCGGGCACACTTTGGTTTCCTAATCGGGAAGTCTAGCGCCCCGTCACCCGCCCGAAATCTGAACAAATCATCAAATTCCATAAATTTCATAATTTTCATAAATTTAGTAGTAAAAATGGTAATTTTGCAATAGTTAACATAAACAAAACCAAAACACCAAAACAAACCCGATTAAAAGGATGAACTTTGAGGCCAACGAGGACTTCAATGCCACACGTTTTGCCTGGAACGTGTTCCCAGCGTCCAAAGCTGAGGCCAGCAAGCTGGTGGTGCCAATTGGTTCCCTGTACACTCCGCTGAAAGTCATTGATGGACTTCGTACAGCGAACTATGATCCTATTTTCTGTTCCAAGCCGAACTGTAAGGCCATCATCAACCCATACTGCTCGCTGGACATGAGAGCCAACATCTGGCTGTGTCCGTTCTGCCAGTCCAGAAACCAGCTGCCTGTTCACTACAGCCAGATAACCCAGGACAACGTCCCACTGGAATTGCAGCAGGAGTCTTCAACAATGGAGTACATCCTGACCAAGCCGGTTCAGCAGCCTCCAATCTTTCTGTTTGTGATTGATCTGTGCCAGGACGAGGACAACTTGCAGGCCCTTAAGGAAACTTTAATCATTTCCTTGAATCTGCTGCCACCAAACAGTTTGATTGGTTTGATCACCTACGGAACAGTTGTTAACTTGCATGACCTCAACTCGCCAATAGCAAAATCCATGGTCTTCAGAGGTGACAAGGACTATTCAATGGACCTGCTGACAAACCTACTCAACAAGAACTTTACCCAATTCTTTGGCATTCTGCAAAACGTTGAGTTTCAATTGACTTCAATTCTAGAGAACTTGAAACCAGATCAGTGGGCTGTCAAGAGCGGGAACAGATCTCTGAGATCCACAGGCTCTGCAATTTCGATTGCAACAAGCTTATTGCAAGGTGCCTACCCATCATTTGGTGCCAGAATTCAGCTATTCAGTGCAGGCCCAGGTACCTTGGGACCTGGAATGATTGTCTCCAACGAGCTCAAGGAGCCTATCAGATCACATTCCGATATCGACAAAGATTCAGTGAAACACTACAAAAAGGCTATCAAATTTTATGAACAACTAGCAAGTAGAGGTGCTAAAAATGGTCATACATTTGACATTTTTGCCGGTTGTTATGACCAGATTGGTATGAATGAAATGCAATCTCTGGCAAACAAGACTGGTGGTGTCTTGTTGCTATGTGATGCATTTACAACTTCGATTTTCAAGCAATCTTATTTAAGATTGTTCTCTAAAGACAATGAAGGTTATTTATTAATGGGATTCAATGCCCATTTCGAAGTTAAAACTTCAAAAGAACTAAAATTGCAAGGTTTGATTGGCCACGCAATTCCAATCAAAGATAATAATAACAATCCTACCAACGTTTCAGATACAGAAATTGGATTAGGTGGCACAAATACTTGGAAAATGAGTGCCATTTCACCAAATCATACTTATGCAGTTTTCTTTGATATCTCGCCATCGACAAATGGTGGAGCATCAAACCACTTGACCACGCAAAATCAATCTGCTTTTATCCAATATATCACAATCTACCAACATTCATCTGGTACTTACAGAACCAGAGTCACCACATTAGCTAATCCGTTATCATCGATGAACGATGTTAACATTTCCAATGGATTTGATCAGGAGACTGCAGCTATCCTGATGTCAAGAATTGCCGTCTGGAAAGCTGAGCAAGACGATGGTGCAGATATCTTGAGATGGATCGATAGAATGTTGATTAAGCTGTGTACCAAATTTGCAGACTACCTGAAAGATAATCCACAAAGTTTCAGACTTGCACCAAACTTCTCATTGTATCCACAATTTATGTTTTACTTGAGAAGATCACAATTTTTACAAGTTTTCAACAACTCGCCAGATGAAACTGCATTTTATAGACATGTTCTAACAAGAGAAGACTTGATCAACTCGTTGATTATGATCCAACCAACACTAACAGCATTTGAAATGGATAAAGAACCAGAACCAGTGCTACTGGACTCGATTTCGATCAAACCTGATAGAATTTTGTTGTTGGATACTTTTTTCCATATTTTGATCTACCATGGAGAAACAATTGCAAGTTGGAGAGCACAGGGTTATCAAGACGATCCAAACTATGCTGATTTTAAAGAATTTTTAGATGAAGCCAAGAGAGAAGCTGCTGAATTATTGATTGACAGATTCCCATTACCAAGATTCATTGACACTGAGGAAGGTGGTTCGCAGGCCAGATTTTTGTATGCTAAACTAAATCCATCGAATACTCACCAGACAAGCAATATGCAAGGTTCGAGTTCTGCTATTGTTCTGACAGACGATGTTTCATTACAAGTGTTTATGGAACATTTGCAAAAACTTGCTGTCAGCGGTGGAAACTGATGCTGTCCGCAGCCGAGACTCAGTTATTGAGCTTTGTATATTATTAATACTATAAACCGAGAATGCGTATTTGTAGTTGGTATAGATTCACTGGCATACTATGGTTAAGGCTGGTTACTGGTTACTGATTATCTGGTGGATTACGGTAGACCATAATAGATTAGTAAATTATAATATATTAATCGGTAGGTGTTATGATATAGATCACAACTGGTAGATTGGTATGACGCCCTGGTCGCCATCAACTATCAGAAAGTTGTTGCTGACAAGCTCCTTCTTCGACAGGTAGTTGATCACGTCCTGGGACACGATTCCACCCAGCATGGCACTGATTGCCACTATTTCCACGCCGATGTTGGTGAAGAATGTGTCGATGACGGTTTCTGGGGGCGCGCTGATGTCCAGAGAGCGTGCTATCTCGGCGGATTTGAGTGCCAGCGAGTCTTTGAACAGCTCTTCGTTCTCCAGTAGCGACAAAAAGACTGGCACCAATGGCGACAGTCTCTTTTTCTGTCGCCTGGTGAGGCCCGCCAGCTTTTTGGACCCGGAGAACTCGTCAAACTTGATGAAGGAGGACTTGACAATGAAGTTCTCCATGTGTCTGTCGTTCTCCTTATCGAAGACGACGTCAACTTTGACGATTTCCTGGTTTTTGTTGAGCGGGCCGACCTTTCTGCCGACCGGGCTCTTGGTCTTGGAGAAGGAGGTGAGGTCTGTTATGAGGTCAGTTGCGTAGCAGGCGTAGAACCCGCAGGACTTGGTGCTGAAGACGGGCTTTTGCACGGATCTGGCGATTTCGTTGATTCTGAACAGCTGCGGGCCCAGCACCTCGTTGGTGATCACCAGGTCAAACTGCTGCAGGTACTGGGCAAGCTGGGGCTCGCTGTGCGGGCCCAGGTCGACTGCGGCAGTGTTGGTCCTGAGCTCGACCCGCGGGTTCATGTCTTTGACTCTGTCCTTGATGGCATCCAGCTTGAGCACGCCCAGGTCCTGCTCTGCCAGGAAGAACTGCGCAGTCAGGTCGTCCTCGCACACAACACTGTCGTCCCATATCTCAATGGCGCCCACACCACACAGCACCAGGTTCTTGACGATCTCGTTGCCCACGCCATTCAGCCTGATCATCAGTATGGAGGCGTTTTTGATCCTGTTCTGGCCCTCCGCGCCCCACACGCGCAGCTGGCGGTCGTACAGCGCCAGCTCGTCTGCTGAAAGCTCCATGTCGCTGCTCCAGTCGTCTAGTCTGGGACTATGGTCTCGTAGTCTGGTCTGGGACTATGGTCTGAGACTAGAAAATGGTTTTTTGTGAAAAACCAAAAAAAGCTTCTTTGTTTACACTCAGCAACAAGCGACTGGAGACATAGCGGCACAGCATGGACCTGTTCAAGATCCTGGACACGACGCCCGAGCCGCAGATAGTGCAGCTGGCGACCAATGCCAACGTTTCAGGGGACTACTGGCTGCCGGTGCCCATGACAGAGTACCAGAAAGAGCTGACGGACCAGGTGGTGTCGCTGCACTACTCAGACATCCTCAAGTACTTTGAGACCGAGGACAAGGACCAGGTGCTGCTGGACTCGCTGGAGACGCTGTACCTGAACTCGCAGCTGGTGGCCACGCACCCGTACCTGCTGATCACGCACTACATTCCCAAGTCCATGACCTCGAAGGACGGGTCTAGCAGCATTCTGGAGACCAGCGGCAAGTTCCAGGTGCTGCGGGACCTGTTCGCGCTGCTGCAGGACCTGGGCCAGGACCTGAGCATTGCCATTGTGGGCCGCGACGGCAAGCTGCTGGACCTGCTCGAGTCCATCCTGATCAACACGTGCAAAACCAACATCAAGCGACTCACAGGCAACTACCTGAGAAACCAGGCCAAGCTCAAGCAGACCAACCACAAGCTCACCACGTACCTGGTGCCCTCCAGCTACGACGTGCAGCAGCTCTCGGAGCGGTTCGACCTCATTTTCTCCTTCGATATCACCCCATCGAAGGAGTTTCTCGACGCGCTCAGGGCTGCCAACCCGTCCTCGCCCATCATCCGGTTTGTCACCGTCAACTCCATCGACCACATCGCGTCCTACTTCCGCAACGTGCGCCATTTCAAGCGAAACAGGCAGTACCTGGTGGACGTGACTGCGGCAATTGTCGTGCTCAGAGACAGATGCGGCGTGCTGCCCCCGGATCTGAGACCCATCTACTCCAAGAAGCTCAACTACTTCAAAAACTGGGCTGCCAGCTTCAAGACGCAGCCCTGGCCGCTGCCTGAAATGGCTCCTATCCGCAGATTCGACGCCAACGACGTTGAAAAATCGCTGCTGACCGAGGTGGTGTTCGAGAAGCCCGTCAAGCGCATCAATTCCGAGGAGTTCAAGACGTTCTACAACCTGAAACGGCTCAACAAGGACTACACCACGAACCCGCTGAACGACATCAATTTTGGGATTCTGTCCGTGAACTCCAACTACAACGATGCGCTCACGCACAAGCTCATACAGAACTACAACGTGCTGCTCAACAGGCTGCTGATCCAGCTGAACGAGTTCAACAACTTTATTGAGATTGAGAGCCAGAAAAAGGACTATTTCGTGCAAGATGAGACCAAGTTCCTGAACGACCTGACCCACTTGAAAGAGAGAATCAAGTCTGGCAATGTCATCTCCAAGAACCTGACCGAGAAGATTGACAAGCTCAAGCTGGAAAACAGCGACATGTCGCAGAAGAACAAAGAGATTAACCGGTTTGACAAAGTGATCAAGATTCAGCAGCTGAAGGAGGAGATTGCCAAGCAGCAGCACACCAACGCCAACTTGACCAAGGAGGTGGAGTACGTTTCCAAAGAGATTGCCAATGCCAACTCGTCTATTGAGGAGAATGTGAAGAAAATAGCTGAGCTCAAGCAAGAGATTGTGAAGAACGAGAAGCTGGTTGACGAGTATTTCCAAACCTTTACACCCTACGACAATACCAAGGACGTGGAAGAGATACAGGCGCTCAAAAACAAGATCCTGGACCTGGATCTGATGATCAATGAGAATCTAAAAATCCTGCAGAGAAAGATCAAGAACGGCAGAAACAGTCCTAGCTTGTGAGCCAGATATTCTTACTTTGTGAGGCAGAAAAGTTTTACCTTGTAAGGCAGATATTCTTACTTTGTGAGGCAGAAAAGTCTGACCTTGTGAGGCAGAAAAAGGCCTACTTATGCAGCTGGCAGTTCTAGCTTGTGCAGCAGACAGTCCAAGTTTATGCAGCAGGGGTGCCTGGAAGAAGAGTCCTGAACCGTTTATTAGGACCAGGCAGCCCACCTGGGTGTGCTTCAAAGTCCTCCTATTGATACAATGATTCATAGAGTTCATCACAGTTCACTGTGACATGGTTCGTTCCGTGTTAGCTTGCAATGGTAACAGCTGATTATACAGAATGAATTGTGTGTATTACTAGGTGGAGATGCTCCACGACTTGACGCTTCTGTCCCAGCCGGAGCTCACAAACAAGTCGTCGGTGCAGTCGACACTCATCACCTTGTCGAGGTGGCCCTCGAGGGAGCTGAGCTCGATCCAGTTGTCGCAGTTAAACACCTTGATGAGCCCGTCATAGGACGAGGACACCAGCGCGTTGTTGTGGAATTTGAGGTCGGAGATGTTCTTCTTGTGTGCCGGGACGGAGATGAGCTCCTCGCTCTTGCGCAGGTCCCAGATCTTGATGGCTCCGTCGCCACCACCGGTGGCCAGCTGGTAGCTGTTGTTTCTCCAGGCTATGGAGTATATGGGCTTGATGTGCCTGTCCAGGACCATGATGTTCCTGCCTATTCTGAGGTCCCAGATGAGTCCGATGGAGTCCAAGCCGCCCGTGGCGAGCAAACTGCCGTCTCCCTGGAAGGAGAGTGCATACAGCTCCTTGGAGTGGCCAAACTGTGTATAAATTTCTGTGTGTGTGGGCACGTCCCAGAGCTTCCAGGTCTTGTCGAAGGAGGCACTGGCCATGTACGTGCCCAGCGGGTGGAACTCGGCGTTGGTGACCCTGGCTGAGTGTCCCGTGAAGGATGTGCAGTCGGTGGAGCTGTTGAGGTTGTGGACCTTGATGTCGGAGCCTCCGCTGGACAGCAACACGTCTGTGTGGTGCGGGTGCCACGCGAGCCCGCCGACCTTGTCGTCGTGCGGTGTGAGCTGGCACAGCTCGGTGAGCTCGCGGTCGAGCAGCTTGACGGAGCCGGACCACGACCCAGTGGCTATTTTGGCCGGGTCGCCAGGGCATATTCTGATCTTGGAGACGGGTCTGGACGACACCACGCTGGACCCGTTCAATTCCACGGCTTTGTATCTAGCAGCCTCTGAGCGTCGTAGCGTCAGCTGCTTGGTCAGCGACGTGGTGTGGAACTTTTCTTTCTCTGAGCGCAGTCTGAGCGCGGTTTTGCGGGCTGAGAACTCGAGGATCTCGCGCCTGACGGCTGCCAGGTGCTCGGGGCCCTCTGTGTAGAACTCTTGGGGGTCCTGCGGGTCGTCCTGGGGGTCCTGCGGGTCGCCTGGGGCGTGCTGGGGGCCGTCCTGGGGCAGCAGGTCTGAGACCGTGCTGGGGTCTAGGCTTTGGACTAGCGCTGCGAGTCGCGCGCGCCTGGCCACATTGTCCTCGCCCGGGACGGTCTCCGGGTGGCCCAGGGCCAGCAGCTGGCGCCTGACGTCCTCGTCCAGCGTCGCAACGTACATTCTGTGATTATCGTGGGCGAGTCTCGTGGAAAACGAGACTCGCAAATTATCGTGAAAAAGGTCTGGCTGAAAAAGGTCTGGCTGAAAAAGGTCTGGCTGAAAACGAGACTCGTGGAAAACGAGACTCGTGGAAAAGTGAAAAATGGACTAAAAGCTCGCTGGGACTGCAATGGAGTTTCTGAGGGAGAAGCACGTGGAGTACATTGACCAGCTGAACCGGCACGAGGAGGACTACGAGTACTGGCTGTCGGAGCACCTGAGGCTGAACGGGATGTACTGGGGGCTGGGGGCGCTGGTGCTGCTGAAGCGGCAGGAGGTGTTTGAGCGGGACGAGGTGGTGAGGTTCGTGCTGCGGTGCTACAACGAGCGGGACGGCGGGTTCGGGGCGTTCGAGAACCACGACAGCCACCTGCACTGCACGCTGTCGGCACTGCAGGTGCTGCTGATGTGCGGAGCGCTGGACTCGCTGGGCCAGGACAGGCGGCGCAAGACAGTGGCCTTCATCAGGTCGATGCAGCTGCCGGACGGGTCGTTCCAGGGGGACGAGTTCGGCGAGGTGGACACGCGGTTCGTGTACAGCGGGGTGCAGGCGCTGGCGATTCTGCGGGCGCTGGACCAGCAGGTGGTGGACGGGGCCGTGGCGTACGTGCTGCGGTGCCGGAACTACGACGGCGGGTTCGGGGCGGTGCCAGGCAGCGAGAGCCACGCGGCGCAGGCGTTTGTGTGCCTGGGGACGCTGGCGATCTGCGGGGCGCTGGGCCGGGTGGACGTGGACCGGGCGGGCTGGTGGCTGAGCGAGCGGCAGCTGGCGGGCGGCGGCCTGAACGGGCGGCCCAGCAAGCTGCCCGACGTGTGCTACAGCTGGTGGGTGCTGTCGTCGCTGGCCATCATTGGCCGGCTGCACTGGATCGACTTTGGCAAGCTGCGCGAGTTCATTCTCGCGTCCCAGGACGAGGCCACGGGCGGCATCAGCGACAGGCCCGACAACCAGGTGGACGTGTTCCACACCTTCTTTGGCATTGCGGGACTGAGTCTCATGGGGTTTGAGGACCTGGCGCAGATCGACCCGCTCTACTGCCTGCCCACCGCCGTGTCCCAGGCCATCCCCCGGTGGCCGTACCAGTCCCAGCAGGCTTAGCCGCACCAGCCCTGGGCCGTAGGCTCAGCCGTGCATTGTCGTAGGCTCAGCCGTGCATCGGCCCCGGCCGCCACGTACAGCCCAGCCTGTCCGTAGGCTGCCATTCGCACGCAACGTCTGCGCCCTGACAATTGGTAGTGCAGAAACATACACCACAGGCACCTTCTGGTATCACGTCAATAGACAGACAGCACAAGGCAACGATCAACATCTCTTGCGCTTTGAAGAACACATCTTGAGATGCTTACGCTTGAAGAACACATCTTGAGATGCTTACGCTTGAAGAACACATCTTGAGATGCTTACGCTTGAAGAACACATCTTGAGATGCTTACGCATGAAGAACACATCTTGAGATGCTTACGCTTGAAGAACACATCTTGAGATGCTTACGCTTGGTGCTCAGTGCCTTGAACAAGGTTTACCAATCTCTACTAATAGACGTATTTGAATGCTCAGTGTTTAGGTCACTCACCACTGGAATCCTATTGTCGAGTTGTAGAATACCATGGATATTGTAGTGATTTTCCAGGTTATAGCTGATTGCCAGCCCATCACTGTTGGGCCCTGTTGCTGCTGCTTACACTGTTGGAGCTGGTACTGGGAAGCAAAGAAGCTGGTGAGCACAGGCTCAAAATTATCTGTCAGCATGTCGATATTTGGCAGCTCATATTTGGCAGCTCAATGTGCTCCCTTTGGCATGAAAAGTTGCCCTGTTGACGCACGCAGGGTGCCTTGTGTCTCTTGGAGACTGTTGTTGGATTGTAACGGCATCCACAGCAGTGGTACTTGTTTTCGTCCTTTGGTGAGCTGGCAGTCGTCATGCTCTGTAGAAACACATTCCAGAAGTCTTTGGCAGCTGAGGTTCACACGACTGGGTGCTCAGAACAGTCACCTTGTCAGCCTTAAACCTCGTTGCGTAGAGAACTGTCAAGCACCACAGATCTGTGTTTTTGTTTGGCACGTTGGTGAGCTTGATCTGCCGGTCGGTACTGACTGAGCTCTTAGTGCTACGCCCGAATTAGACACTCCATGGACTTCATACACACTCCATGGACACATCGTAGACACTTCATGGACTTCATACACACTCCATGGACTTCATAGACACATAGACACTCCTGGTTATAAGACTAAAAGGGAAGCGTACGCAAGTATTGTATAACCTATTTCCACCTGGCCTGGCAGCTATACTCATCTACCTGTATACCATACATCACTCTACTTTGTGACACCGTCTAAGTACTATTATCATATGTTTTACTCTGCTTTTATCTACATTACGCTGTGGCATGAACTAATATCTGTAATCCACCAGTATGTAAGTCTGTGCTATCCAGTACAGTATCCCACCGCCACCTGTAAGCCTACACGTTCATCATCTTGGGAATAACCCGTCTGGACTTGGGAACGTACTTCACAAAGTTAAACTTGTTCCTTATAATCAGCTCACCAGAATTGAAGCATTTGCATGAGTTGTATGTCAGTTCAAAGAACGGCAGCGATGAGTCGTTGATGATCAGCACGTTTGGAATTGGGTTTAGGTACAGCGAGTAGTCCAGTTCCCAGTTAACCTGCTTCAGATTTCTTGTAAATGGGAACAGGTGGCCCTGGTCTAGCAGCGTCTTGACCAGCTTCTTCGAGTCGTCAATCTCGGAGTGCTCAATCCTGCTGATTTCGTTAGCGTCCTCTTTCAGCTTGAACTGGAAATCAACCAGGTTTCTCTTGAACTTGAGGTTCAGGTCGTCTCTGAGTATCACAAACTCCTGCGACAAGTAGTTCAGTCGCACCGGGTTGGACCCCCAGTGGATGTTGGACACCATCCTGTTGAGCCTGTTGCCGAATATCTTGGAGATGGGCTGCTTGGGCCAGATGTTGGACTCCCAGTGGTCGTTTTCGCCTGGAATAAAGATCAGTGTCAGATTCTGGCACAGTTTGCCATAGTTTTCCAGGATCTTCGCCAGCTCGTCAAACCCCCTCTTGTACTCGATGAACGAGACGGACCGGGAGCTGAAGCTGCCGTTGAAAATAATGGAAATGGGCTCGCCCTCCAGCTCAGCGTTCTCGTTGCTGTCTATTTCGTCCGACAGCATCGCAAAGAACTTGTTGAGTGCGTTCAGGTACTTCAGGTCGTTCAGGTAGCAGTTGCAGCCCAGGTTGATGATGGTGTGGTTGAGCTCGTGCTCCAGCAGGCCCAGCCGGTTGTTCAGATTGGCATCTATCTTGAAGTTTGAGTAAATGTTTAGGAAATCGGTGTTGTTGTACACCTCCAGGCACTCTGATCTCTTCTCGCTGGGTGGCTGCACCATCGTCAGGCAGTACAGCTTGTTGTTGAGGTAGATCCCGTCGATAATCACAAACGTCCCCGACACAAAGTACGAGTTGAGCTGTATATCGATCTGGTCAAACTTGATCACTATTTTGTCAGTCAGGTCCTGCAAGTACCACTCGTCGTTGAACAGTGTGAGCATCCCAAAGATCAGAAACCGCTGGTTGTTTCTGCCCAGCAGGTTCTTGATCTGGATCAGGTTCTGCTTATTCTCCAGGAACGTTTCGTTTCTCAGGATTCTGTCTTTGATTAGGTGGTACCGCTGCTGGAACAGCTTGATGTTGGACTTCACAGACACCCTGCCGAACTTGTTGTTGGTCGCGGGGTCGTGGCTGAGCAGCTCGAAGTGCTTCTTGCTGTGGTTGTACTCGAACTTGGGCAGGTCGTTGGTGTTGATCAGCTTGAAGTAGTCCCGCCAGTTGATGGACTCTGCGAGCGGTGGGGGGGTCACCGACGTGGGCGGACTGTGGCCCATGTCCACGTCCTCGTCCTGCTGGGACCCCTGGGACCCCTGGGACCCCGGGGGCTCCTGCGAGGCCTGCGAGGCCTGCGCCAGCTGCTTCTGCTTCAGCGCCTTATTGTTCACCAGCTCAATCTCCCTGATAATCTCCCTGAGCCCCTCGTCGTCTATGAACAGGCCTCTGTCCTGCTCCTTCCACAGCCTGGCAACGCTCTCCAGGAACTGCTGGGCCCGCGTGGACTTCCACTCCACCCCAAAGGTCGGCCCCATATAGTCTGCCAGAGCGCCCAGGGCCTCCGACTTGATGTTCAGCCCGTGCTTCTTGGACAGCACACGGTACGCGATTGGTCTCAGGCTCGCAGGCTGCAGCCTGATGGGCAAAACGGCTGGCTCCATGGTGTGTTGGGGCTGCTTAGTTGGTGTGTGAAACGCGTAAAATTGAATAAAAAACACAAAAGCAAAATATTTGTTTACAACACAGAACCCCAGTGGAAAAGCGCGTTTTTCTGGCCACACACACGCTGCGGAGGGAGACAGACATGTTCAGCAGGTTGAACCAGCTGTGGGCGCAGGCCTCGCAGGAGGAGGAGTTCCAGTTCTCCAGGCAGACGCGGAAAATGACGGAAAGAACCAAGCAGCAGCAGGGCACCTCAGCGGGCACTAAAGCGGGCACTAAAGCGGGCCCTGGCAGCTGCCAGCTGGCTATGAGTAGCAGGGCGTCGCCACGGGTGCTGAAACCGGCGAGCGCAAGCCGGCTGAACAGTGCAGCGCGGCCCAAGGGGATCTTGAAGAGCAAGAGCAGGGTGCAGAACAGGATTGCCCTAGGGAGCCCAGCAGGGCACCAGGGAGCCCCAGCACGCCCAGCAGTGCCCCAGGCAGCCCCTGTCAGCGCCCTGAGCAGCGAGCGCAGGCACAGATCGGCCCAGCTCAGCTCCAGAATCTCCCAGCTGATGGGTGCGGACGAAACAGGCACTGCCCGCGGCGCTGAGGTCTCGGTGAAGCCGCTAAGAAGCAAAGCCGACAACGTGATGCTCCCTAGCACCACGGCACACGCGCAGCAGAAGGACAAGCAGGAAACAGAGCTGCGGTTCCATCTGCTAAACGCCAAAATAAGACAGCTCGAAACCACCATCGACTCGTTGAAAGAGGAGCTGGGCAGGGCCAACGAGAGGTCCCTCCGCCTGGAGCAGTCGCTCTCGGCGCAGCTCAGCAACCCCAACAGGACCGAGGACGAGGAGTTCGAGGAAAGGCTGAACCGCACGATCCTGAAAAGCGAGGAGCTCGAGAAGATCGAGCCTCCTAGCACGGGCAGAAAGAAGACAGCCAGCGGGGCCAGCGCCATGCGCGACAGCATCAACTTGCCCGAGTTCACGAAATTCTCGCCGGTGAAGCTGTGAGTCAACCTGAAATTCCCGGCGAGGCTGCGAGCACACTTTCATTGCCCAATTAGGAAGTCAACAATTTTTCTCCTTACAAACAATTCAAAACATCAAATTCACATTGCAAGCTGATAAATAAACAAATAGATTGATTGGTTAATTGACTATATTGGAGGCACCTGCGGGCATTGTAAGGCACCAGGAACCACTCACTGAACAGGAGCAGCAAGAAGATGTCAACAGGCGACTTTGTCAGCAAGGGAATTGAGCTGATACAGAAGGCGATTGAAGCAGATAATGCGACAAGATACGATGAGGCTTACCCGCTGTACTACAACGGACTGGACTACCTACTGCTGGCGATCAAGTACGAGAAGAACCCGCAGTCCAAGCAGCTTCTCAAGGCCAAGTTCTCAGACTATCTGGCAAGAGCTGAAAGCCTAAAAGAGCATTTGAATAAATCCAAGCAGTCAGAAAGCAGCGGGGACGTGAAGAGCAAGAAGGCCAATGGCAGCGGCAGCGGCAGTGGCAACGATGCAGATGACGATGATGCAGAAACCAAAAAGCTGAGGGGCGCGTTGTCCAGTGCGATTCTGTCTGAAAAGCCAAACGTCAAATGGGAAGACATTGCCGGGCTGGAGCCCGCAAAGGATGCGCTGAAAGAGGCTGTGATACTGCCAGTCAAGTTCCCGCATCTGTTCACAGGCAAGCGTAAGCCGCTGAGTGGGATACTGCTGTATGGCCCACCGGGTACCGGTAAATCGTATCTGGCCAAAGCTGTTGCAACAGAAGCAAATTCCACTTTTTTCTCCATTTCGTCATCCGACTTGGTCAGTAAGTGGATGGGGGAGAGTGAGAGACTGGTGAAGCAGCTGTTCAACATGGCGAGAGAAAACAAGCCGTCCATCATCTTCATTGACGAGGTTGATGCCCTGTGTGGCCCTAGAGGTGAGGGAGAAAGTGAGGCATCCAGAAGAATCAAGACCGAGCTGCTGGTGCAGATGAATGGTGTTGGCAACGACTCGTCCGGGGTTCTGGTGCTGGGTGCCACAAACATCCCATGGCAGCTGGACGCGGCAATCAGACGTAGATTCGAGAAAAGAATCTACATTGCACTGCCGGACGCCAACGCCAGATCCAAGATGTTCGAGCTGAATGTCGGCAACACGCCATGCGAGCTCACCTCGAAGGACTACAAGCTGCTGGGAGAGATGACCGAGGGCTACAGTGGAGCGGACGTTGCCGTGGTGGTGAAGGATGCCCTGATGCAGCCGATCAGAAAGATCCAGAGTGCAACGCACTTCAAGAGAACTGAAGATGGCAAGCTGACGCCATGCTCGCCGGGCGACAAGGACGCTATCGAAATGAACTGGCTCCAGATAGAGGGAGAGGAGCTGCAGGAGCCTGCGCTAACTATCAAAGACTTTATCAAGGCCATTAAGACAACTAGACCAACTGTTAACGAGGATGATCTGAAGAAACAGCTGGAGTTCACCAAAGATTTTGGTCAGGAGGGAAATTAGCATAATGGCGTTACACTACATAACAGTTTCACATTCATTATCAGTTGCATTTGGTTTATATTTAATTACAGTAATAAATTTATAAAATGTAGAAATTTAAAATGAAAAAAAAAAAAAAATAACTAAACAAATCACAAAACCAGTAAAGTACGTAAAGATGGCTGAAGAGAGTCAAATAAGACGAGATGAGATGGACCAGCTTGGGCAGTTTACGGCGGTTAGAAAGGTGACTATCTCAGTATCGCCAGAACACCTGATTTCCGAGTCTAAATACAAGAAATCGAAGATCAAACTGATTAATTTTGATGATAGTGAAGATACTGATGAGTCCATGGACTCTCTAGATGAGTCTGATGACGGTGTGGCTGGTCGTGGGGCAGCAGGCGTGTCTGGGGGTGGCCTGGGTGGTGGCCCAGGGGGAATTGACGGGAAGCGCGGGCTGGTTTCGGGATCTGGAGAAGGTGCTAACCATGTTGTTGGTGGTGGTGATGCTGCTGCTGCTACTACCACTGCTGCTAACACTGCTACCACCGGTATCCGTAGTATCAGTGGCCAAGGCACCAGTGGCGAAGGCGGTGGCAGTGAGCTGCAGCCTGGCATCAAGCAGGAACACAGCACAAATCCTGTGGTTAGCCAGGTCGTCCCCCACTCTGCGGGCCAGGTGGGTGCAGCCCTCAATGCTGTGAAAGTGGCAGTGAAGCGTCCAGCAGACTTACACCAGCCACATGCCCCAGCAGCGAAGAAGATCAAGCTGGTTAAAGTGCTGGACGAGCATTCGGCAAATGAAGATAACAGTGATGAAGACAGTGAATTGGATTACGACAAGATTCTGCTTCCGGAGAGGGAAGACGAGTTTGTCGATGCTGTGCAGTCGTTGCCCCCATCTCCAGAGAAACCTGCTTCTACAGCACCTATCCCACCAGCACAGGTGGAGTCATCAGCCGCTGAAACCTCCACAATATCACCAGTACCGGCAGTTCCAGCTACAGCACCACCTCAGTTCCCTGAAAACGATATCAATCAGGGCTCTGAGAAACTCTATAAAAAGCTGCTGAACAAGGAAGTATATAAACCGTACGAAATGGATCAGAAATATAACGAGGTTTACAGATTGTTACAATCAACCATCAGGGATAAAGAGAGTCAGTCCTGCTTGATTGTTGGTCCAAGAAGTTCAGGCAAAACGCACTGTTTGAACGCAGTGCTGCAGGATTTCAAAAATCAAATTAAATCCATAAAGGACGAGTTTATTACCATCAGAATTTCAGGCTTTTCCCAAGATAATGAGAGAATTGCATTAAAGTCAATTGCAAAGCAGTTGGATTTTGAGGTTTCAGGGATTTTCAATATAAACTTGGACGAATTGAACCAAGACGAACTGATTCATAAGAAATCCATCACTGAAACTTTTGCAAATATTTTGAATATTCTGGACAAAAAAGTGCTGAAGCAAGATGATAGCAATGGTAATAAAGAAAGTAGGGGCATTGATACACCAATCATTTTCATTGTTGATGAGGTTGAAAATTTCGCAGACTTTAACAAACAAACCTTATTATACAATCTGTTTGATTTGGTGGAAGCAAGTTCCACGCCAATTTCCACTATTTGCCTTTCAACCAAAATAACTGTTAAAGATTTGTTTGAAAAGAGAGTTAGAAGCAGATTTTCACAAAAGATGATTCAGTTTAGAAGATTTGAATTAGATGACTTTTTTAAAGTGTCGTCAAGTTTATTGACTTTTGATGAACCAGTCAATGAGTACGAAACCAAATGGAACGAAGAGGTATTAAGCTTGATTAATACTAAAGATACCAACTTAAGAAAATTAATTCTTTACAACCATTTGGAGATTAATAATTTAAAAGAGTTGAAGAACAGTTTTCTTTTTCCAATTTCCAAAATATGTTTAAAGCAGCCATTCTTGAACGATTCCGATTTTAGCAAGTACCAGAACAATGTTAAGAAGAACTCGATGAAATCAATCATCAATTTACTGAGTGAATTGGAATTAGAACTGATAATTTGTTGTGCAAGAGTGGTTATCAAAAATGGTGTAAACCAAATCAATTTGAATATGACATATGAAGAATACAAATCACAATGTCGTCTAAGAAATAAGGAACTAAACTCAAATGTGTTCAATAAAATTATTTCAAATACAAACTATAAAATCTGGGAAAAAGAGAATTGTAAAAAACCATGGGAAGTTTTGCAAAACTTGAACTTGTTGACACTACCGATGAATGTTGCCAAAACTGGGAAACTACTCGAATTTACAAACGGTTCGTTTGAGACGAAATTATGGCAAACTGAAATCACATTGGATGAACTAAAATCAATTTTAAATAACTCAAGTTCAATTAAAAACTGGACAAGACTATAAGGCCTATAACTAACTTAACTAAACTTGATAGTGGTTAATGGAGATTTATGGTTTTGGCTTGCATACTGTGCCTTTACTTAAAAAAAAATATTAATGTCCTTTGACTTCCATTTTAGGCATTAACAATAGAATTTTATGCAAATGAAACAGCTCAATTTTCAAGTTACCTGAGGAATCTACTAAAATCGGTAAATACAAAATACCAAACCATATGAAAAAGACATGGGCGCAAAGTTTCATATTGAGAGATGTGCTAAATATGAACAACCGTGCTTTTTTATAAAATAATGGGAAAAGTTTTGTCTGTGTTTTTTAACCACCACTGGTACCATTGCCGGCATTACACATCATTGCAAAATACACAACCATCAAAAGATATAGGTCGTGATGAACAGTCAGCTTAATATCATGAATAATAAGTTGACACTTCATGAGGCAATAACAAAAAGGTTTGAAAAAACACCAAATGGTGAAATGTTTTCGAAAGACTTGAAAACGATCTTCTGCACCTTGATAATATGTCTTAATCTCACAGCAACAAAAACATCCAAGATTACTGAGTTGTTGAGTAGGCATTTTCCATACTCTTTCAGTGTTAATGAAGCGATTGAAAAAATGTCAAATTTGTCACTGAGTATCGAGACCAAGGCCACAATCACAACAATGTCATATCAAATGAAGCCAGAACTAGCAAATAGTCTGCTTGTTAAATTCATGGATGCCAAATTGTTGCACACTCCAGCAGACAGAACAAGATCAGAACCTAAAAATGATGTACTGCTGCAACCAACTCCAAAGGGGGTTGCAATAATCTATAATTTTTGCAAGAAGTCGGGTTTTAAGAAAAGTGAGTTACCAGAGATACTAAGTTCTGACTTTAATTCGATGATTTTGTTTGAATTTGAAAGAAGTTCAACCACAGATTTAATTTTGTTTTCAGAGTATTTTATAAATTTACTGTTCATCAAGTTTTTAGGTGATGAACCCAATGTTTGGGGTCCCAAAAACCCACATGATGAACTGCCTCCATTATCAATTTTTATGGACAATTTTGAGAATAAAGAATTTGATTTTTCACTACAACAGAGTTTTGACTTTATATCAGATATCAGCACTAATAATAATGCTAAACAACAACACCATGAGAACAAACTGCTCAAGTTCAATAAAAAACCCAAGGCCAAGGAACCACCATTTGCGCACCACTTCTTCACCAACCCAGAAAGCGACTCCCATGTTCAATATTACGTTTCAAATAAAGGTGTTAGACTGTATAAAGATTATAAATTTGGAGATAAGCCTATCAAGATTGATTACTGTTTCAATGCTAAAGCGGCGTGGCAGTGGCTGATGGACTGTACTGATATCATGTATCCGAAGGAAGCCAGCAGGATACTGGAAATGTTTTATAAGTACGGGTTGATCTCACCGATTATACTGGCACCTTCAACCTCGAAATCGAGCTCAAAAATCATGCCAATCAAGACCTCTTTTTACACACTGAGCAAGAACGGGTTTGAGATATCCCACTGGAATAAAAAAGTGCTGAATATCAGAGTTGCCAATGGTTCAGAGATTATTAATGACACCTCATGTCTGATATTAAGTAGTCAAATAGTCAGCAATGTTTCCGATGATGATTTCTCAAGTGAAGAGAATGAGGAGGATGGGGGCAAGGAGCTAACACTCAAGCAAACGCTAACTGACCCTGGCATTCGATACCTGTTCAGAACGCATTTGGAAAAACAGTACTGTGCCGAGAACCTAGACGTTTACCTCAACATCAGGACTTTTAAGAAGAAGCTGTACATGTTGAAGACTTTTATGGGGTCGCACAAGGCCAGTGGAGAGCCGGATGATGAAACTGTGCGGATCAACTCCAAGGAGATTGTCGTCAGGTTCATCAATGAGTGTTTATCACTGGCGTATAATATCTACTCGTCGTACATTTCGGTGGGGGCGACGTACCAGCTGAACATTGAGCACGGGCTGAGAGAGGAGATTACCAGCATCATGACGCACCCAAAGTCGCCAGTGCGAGCGAGCTTTTTCAGCAGCGATGCTGCGAGCGAGTTGCCCGCCTGGGGTGGCTCACTGCAGGGCAATGCGTGCGACGCGCTGCAGGGCAAGCCGAGCAGGCGCACGGACAGCAACAGGAAGAAGCTGTCGATTGACATTTTAGCGAGCCGAATCGAGTTCGTGGAGTCGCCCACCATACCCAAGACGCCCACTGCGGAAGAGCTGTCGCAGAGCCTGTTCATCCTCAAGAAGCTGTCGCCACTGCTGGACAAGGTTAGCAGGAACATCTACAGGCTGATGGAGAACGACTCGTTTCCCAAGTTTCTGAGTTCGAAAACGTACCTGGAGCTCACGGGGAGGGTGTGACCACCTGGAGAGCACAGGACTCGATGGATTTTCCTATGGGCTGTAGCGGTCCGCCTGGCTCGTCTTACTCACCTATCTTGTTCATTTTCACTTCAAGCTTGTACTTTGTGTACAGTATGTACCTGCCGTTGAACTAAATCCACCCTTTGACCTCTCATCTTACAAAAATGAAATTAACATTTCGATAAACCACAAACCTTCCTAACTAGAAGTTTATTCACCTTTATACTATGAAGTATATTATATTCATTTCATCTATTATAATACAGGTTTGAGTATGACCCTTCGATTACAAAACAAAGATTCTACCATTAAGCTAATATATTTATCAAGGACTTGAACCTGTACTTTAAGTCTGTAGGACCAATTATACTGTGCTCTTATCTATTGACTATGACAAGTATAAGGTTTGAACTAATAGGTTAAGAGCCTAATGTTTTATCATTACACTAACTTATATTATCTATTCACTAATAGACTGCTAGTTCTTTAACCATTGAGATAGTGAATACATAATTGAATACTAAACTCTGTATGATAAGAGTGAGATCATTAAACAGAATAGTCCTGTAGCTTCACTTAAAGCGAATCCTAAAATTGCAAGTGATATACTACGTGATGCTAGGTTATCCTGCAAATACAGTTCCAATTCCTGCTCCTAATAATTCAATTCCTGCTCCAGTATATCTAGCTGCTAATACTAAGTGCACTTATTTATTATTCATTCTTAGCCTACTAAATATAAGTAGCTGCATTTGAGATTTGTCAGAGTAGCTGTATACAGTGCAAGTTTCATTTATTTGTGAAAGCCAATCCCGCATCTGTTTAATGAATATACCAGCTGGCGTTCTCTATGTATTTGTACAATGCTGTAAGTACTAAAAGGAGACAAACTCTACTGCATCTAATAAATAATACTCTATGTATCTGTATAATAAATAATAAGTAACTGCGTACTCTGTAAACACTCAGTTTGCAAGCTGAGACTTGATGCAGCCCTCTAAACCACTTTTGATGATGATTTCCTGCAAGCTCTATTATATCGCGTCAAGTTACATCTCAAGCGTATGAGGCACACGTAATACACTTTATACTATTATACCCATACTTGAGTTGCTTATTTTAACGCCGTAAACTAGTTGTTTTTATAGTAGCACACAATGTGATCTTACGTACTCTATTCTATAAAGCTTTACTATAATGTGAATTCAAAGATATTGCCGTTTATACTTGTATTCGCTATCTTCATAGGATTACATGGATGTCCTTAATTATTAGATTACAACTAGCAGGACCTGGTCCTTATTCTAACAATTAGTGATTTGATGTTTTGTTGCCACTCACGCTATCTTAATGATCTTCTTCTTATTAGGTTCATTTGGTAACAATGATTGGTGCTAGTAATAAGAGTTTTGATTATACCTCCAGCTTTAGTTTGTTATTATCTTCTGCTGTAATTGAAAGCGGAGCTAAAGCTGTTTGCTTTCCTTTATCTGATATCCCAGCTCATAGTTCTCTAGTTGACTTAGCTATCTTCACCTTACACTAACTTGTATATCCTCATGGTGCTAACTTCTAGCTACTACTTATAATATGTCACATATGACTTACGATAACCAAACTTCTAGCTACTACTTATAATATCTAACATATGACTTACGATAACCTTCATTTGTATGAGCTATTGCTATTAATGCTGTTATGTCATCATTACCAGTATTAAGCTCACAAGAGCATGACTGTGAGCTAACTATGTATTCAGTTATCTTAATGGTTGAAGAACTAGTTTACGAAGCCAGGAGATAGAAGGAATAATGGCTCCTAGTGATAATAGAAGTGAGCAGTTACATAGTAAGTATCATGGAAGGCTACGTCTAATAAGCATTAGCAGCAACTCCTGTTAATCCACCAACAATGAATAAGAATATTAAAGCTACAGCATAAAATAGTGGTACAGCTAATCTATTCTCACCTTTAATGACTGGTGCTAGTGATATGAGTTTTGCTAAATTGAATAAGACTAGGTTACGAAAAGTAATTAATGGATACTGGTTAAAATAGTAAACTAACTCTCCTCTTGTTTCAGGAATACCCTCAGCTTATTAAATAAGGTACTATATCGAGAGTAAGAATTGAACTTACATCAGTATGAAGCACACGTAATAACCTAACCTTTATACTATCTCGAATTATAGCCTTACTTCATAGGCTTATTTTAACAGAAACCAGCAGCAGCAGCCTGCAAATGCACCTTCCGCTTCTGTGCTCGACAGAACCACCCCCATCACGCGATCACCGGCTTGTGTTCCTCTCGCACAGCTCAACGAACGTCTGCTTGAGACTCGATGAACTCTCGAGCTAAAAACTACTCCACTGCGTGACTGTGCCTCAAGCTAATACAACTACTACCACGTGTGACTGTGACTCGATGTATTCTCGACGCTAATATACAAACTACACACCACTGCGCTGTAGCGGTGTGGCTGCCAGCTGGAGCGCTGGCCGGCCGCGGCTGAGCTCATCGCTTACCTAATCACCTGCTGAGCTCATCGCTTATTAAGTGGTGGTGGGCTTATCTAATCGCTTAGTAAGCTGCTGCTTACACGATCAGTTACTAACCGGCTCCAGGGTGGTACCCTTCTTGATGGTGGCCCAGCCGATCAGACGCCAGTGCTTCTCGATACGTCTGGAGAGGGCAATCTTCTCGTTGATCTCGGTACAGGCTGGGGCAGTCAGCTGCAGTCTGGCCATGTCGGCCTTGACGGCAATGACCCTGGCCCCGGTGGCTGTGGAGCCGATGTTCACCATCAGCACCTCGTTGGTTTCCAGCTTGCGCACCTTGGCCTGCTTCTGGCCCTCGGTCTTGACACCCAGCAGACGGCGCAGCAGGAAGTAGTTGATCTCGATGTCGGTGTAGATGCTTGGGAGGTGGCCCTTGGCACCCACAACCTGCCCGACCAGACGGTCGGCTCTGCACAGCGTTGGGTCCACCTTGGTACCCACCCCGATCAGGCCTCCCGGAACCGCAAACTTGAGGTCGTTGTGCTCCGCAAACAGCGACACGATCTTGGAAAAGATCGGCTTGCACTGGATCTTGCCGTTGTCGTCCTTGGTGACAATGCCCGGTCTGATCTCGATCTCGTCCCCCAGCTTGAACACCCCGGTCAGGATCGATCCTCCGGCCACACCGCCCTTGAGGTCGTCGATCTCGGCGCCCGGTCTGTTCACGTCGAACGATCTGATCACAATCAGGCGTGGCGAGGCGGAAAAGTCTCTTGGTGGGATTGGGATGGTTTTGACAATAAACTCGTTAACCGCGTCAATGTTGTACTTGAGCTGCGCCGAGATAGGCACGATAGGCGAGCCGTCCGCAATGGTGCCCCTGATGAACTTGAGAATCGACTTCTCGTGCTCCAGCGCGCTCTCCGGTCTCATCAGGTCCACCTTGTTCTGCAGGATGATCACGTGCTTGAGCTTCATGATCTCGATGGCTGCGAGATGCTCCGAGGTCTGGGGCTGCGGGCACGACTCGTTGCCCGCGATCAGCAGCAGCGCCGCGTCCATGACGGCGGCTCCCGACAGCATGGTGCTCATCAGGATGTCGTGGCCCGGGCAGTCCACGAACGAGACGTGTCTCACCAGGTTGTAGCGGGACTCCACCCCCGGGATGTCGCACTTCGGGTGGATCTCCTTGTCCGAGCTGAACGAGCGGTACGACGTGGTCTCGTCCACGTTCGGGTCGTCCAGCTTGTAGATTTTGGCGTTGGCGTAGCCCAGCTTGATGGTGATGTTACGCTCCAGCTCGTCCTTGAAACGCACCGTCTGCACCCCGGAAATCGCCTTCACCACCGTCGACTTGCCGTGCGCAACGTGCCCGATCGTGCCAATGTTGATGGTCGCCTGTCTGTTGATGATCTCTGGCGACAGCGGCGTCAGCTTGGAAAAATCAGGGTTCTCTGGCTGCTCTGGCAGCCCGCCACCCTCCTCGAACTCGCGCTTTCTCTTCTCCTCCTCCTCGGCCTCGTCGATCACTGCAAACGACACAGACTTCTTGCTCTCCTCGCCAGCTCCTGCGGCCTCACCGTCTGCATTGCCTGCACCTCTGGCCCCGTCCTCGTTCTCTCCCTCGGACTCCATCTCGTGCTCGTACACGACCTCCTCGTCCACGTTGTCGTTCAGGTTCCCGTTGATAATGATGCTTGGCTCCTGCTCTTCTAGTGACATCCTGTTGCTTCTTGCCTAAAAAATTTTGCTCAACTGGAAATTCAATTTTATTTTTTCGACTCAGTGAAAAAAAAAATGGCGCGCTGGCCCAAAAGGGTAGTCCGATTAGTCAGTGCCATTGCCGAATTGGGAAGTTGCGGCACTCCACTCCACCAGGCCACTGCTGTTCCCTCTGCACCCTCCACCAGTGGCCCACCAGTGGGCCCAGGCCACTGGTGTTCACTGTCACTGAATCCACTGGTATCCACTCCACTGTAGTATTATTGTGTTCACTATAGCACTGCACACTGTGTTCAGTAGCACTGTAGCACTGTAGCACTGTGTTCAGTAGCACTGTAGCACTGCATCCACTGTAGCACTGTAGCACTGTAGCACTGTGTTCTGTAGCACTGTAGTACTGTGTTCTGTAGCACTGTAGTACTGTGTTCAGTAGCACTGCTGTCCACTGTTCGCTTATCATTGTATTCAATGGTAGTAGTACTGCATTCACTGGTGTCCTTTGGTGTCCACTGTAGCACTGCATCACTGCATTCACTGGTGTCCTTTGGTGTCCACTGTAGCACTGTAGCACTGCATCACTGCATTCACTGGTACCCAAATGCTAAGCATCCACTACTATACCACTGTATCACTGGTGTAAAGTTAAGCACTGTAGCTGTAGCACTGAGTATTGCATCACTGCATCACTGCATTCACTGGTACCCAACTGCTAAGCATCCACTGCTATACCACTGTAGCACTGCATCACTGCATTCACTGGTACCCAACTGCTAAGCATCCACTACCACTGTATCACTGGTGTAAAGTTAAGCACTGTAGCTGTAGCACTGAGTATTGCATCACTGCATCCCTGACACCCACTATGCACTACACCACTGACCCACGTATTAACGAAACATCGCTGAGGCCACAGATCATTCCAAATGTCATACCGACAATTATGGCGAGCATTGAATAAAGTATGGTGGATCAGCATAACCCTTCTCCAGGTGGTCAATAACATGGGGTTCACAGGTTCAACTTTTAGCTCCTTTGCAATAGATCTTCTTTCTTTGTCAACTTCATCGCCTTCTTGATATCAAGTGGTTGTATTAATCGGTTAATCCAGAGCTGTTAGTTTCTCTGATTGCTGTCTGCCTTCTCTTACTGCAGCAAGATCTTTCTTTGTTTGTAACCGAATTCTCTTTTATCGTCTAGAATCTGTTGGTACCAGTTCTTCGTAATCATCTAGTTCACTCTAACTCTATCAGATTCCTCTCTAGTTCATTGGTTTTATTCTCTTTTATCGTCTAGAATCTGTTGGTACCAGTTCTTCGTAATCATCTAGTTCACTCTAACTCTATCAGATTCCTCTCTAGTTCATTGGTTTTAGGTCTGATTAGCTTCTAATAATAGAGACCCCAGTTGCAAGTTTAATACTATCACATTGGGTAAGCGGCCGACAATTCAAACTAAACCAAGGATCTGTTGATTTCAGAATAACCTCAAATTTCGAGTTGGTCTTTCTCTGTCAATTAAGACTGACATCTCTGAGACCTCAAATCAATGCAGCTCTCTCACTAAAACCACTGATGAGCAATCTACATCTCACTGCTAGCTCTCCTCTCTAACAACAGAATCACCTCCTCGCTATGTCTTCATTTCGGTAACCAAGGCCACTGATGGCCCAAAGCCCTTATCTATTAAACGCTTCAACACACACTGACATGTTTTATACTGTCCTAACTGCTGCGCCATGTCCTCTGGTGTGAGTCTTTGGGCTTATCATTTGCTGGTATCACCGTAAAGTGGGATATCATTTTACCCACTAAACTGGTTTGGTTGTTGGGACAAGATACTCGAATTTCCTCCCAGCTTTGCAATGTCGTCCGTGCTGAACCCAAAATCGTTCATCAGACTGTCCACCTCGCGCCAGATGTTTCCCTCAAACCAGTCCTCAGATACAAGGTCTAATTCGTTCGAGAACCGCGACGACAGCTGTGGCGAGTTCGATTTGTTGCTCTGGGAGGCAGCCGAGTTGTTGTTCTCAGGCGGTGACAGCAGATCCTTCAGGCTCATAGGACTTTTAGAGCTCTCAGCGTTGTTGTGGTTGCTTCTTAACGAAATTGGCGTAGGGTCTAATGGGATTGTTCTAATAATCTTTCTTGCTGCATCTTCTGCATTGAAGTTGTTGGACAGCGTTCTTCTCTTCTTAGTGCCGCTGCCCGAATACTCGGCAAACTCCTCGTCATCCTCGTTACTGTCATTGCTGTTGTTGTTGTCATTACCATTGTCACCATTATTATTGGTGTTATTGCTGGTGCCGTTCGCGTTGCCGTTGCTGCTGGTATTGGCATTCTTGCCACTCCCAGCCTGCTCATTATGAGGCTCCAGCTTGATCATGCCAACCTGTTCCCTAAGAACCCATAAACAGTCAAAAAACACACTTGCAGACATTCTTGTTCGTATTGTAACGCTCGTGTTCGAGATGTTGGTCTTTTCTCTCAGTGCCTTGAATAGCTGCCACATATTTTTCAGAATCCCACTGGCTCTGTATGCCATATCGTATTTCAATATGGAAGATTTCATTGTCAGCTGGATGGCAATCAGAAACGCCTGTTTCCCAGTTCCTTTGTCTATAACATCGCTCAGAGATGAGTGCACGAGCTTGGCAACAATACATGCAGCCTGCCAGATCTTTAAAATGAACAGCCCTGGTAAGTACTTGATGAACGAGTTGGTTGAGTCAGAAATAGATATCAAATTGGCATGGTTTAGAAAGTTAATTGCTGAGTTGTAAACTAATACGAGCCCTCTTCTTAGCTCGAAATTAGCCATTGACGAGTTGTCTAGAAAGTAATAGGTCAACAACGAGACTCTTGTTGATAGTAACTGAAACTTTCTGATGCTGTCCAAGCCTTCACTCTGTAATCTGAGCTCAAGCTCATCCAACTGCTGATTCAAAACTTTCAGTAACGGCAGCCTCTCAGCTGCGTCAACAAGTCCCATTTCGTCCTTGTTGTTGGAGTTCAGCACTTTGGCTATCTGGTCCTCAAAATGTGATATCTCAATCATGTGCCGTAAGCTCGTTGGGATGTCATTATCACCGTCATTATCATTGTTGTTTGGCTTTGAGCTCTTCATGACGGATCTGTCAAACGAGACAAACGCAGGGTACCCGAACGATGTAGCAACTGCTTGCGAAACAATGTTACATGAGATCCAGGTCTTCAGATGCTCCTCCAGGATTATTTCATTGTTGTTGTTGTCGTTTTCGGTGCTGTCATTGCTGTTGTGAGACTTGTAGTTTTGGATTCCAGGCCCATTGAGCCCGATTCGTATCGCCTGAAACACAGCAATGCCGATGGTGTTCCACGAGGAGTCGGCACTCAGGGACGACGTTAGAGGTGGCCACATGGTGTATATCAAAAAAGCCTGGACTGAGTAGACTGAGGACACATTCAGGATGGGCTCGTCGGTTTCGTTGGGCAGGTACCGCGTAATGGGACTGATTGTGATTTCTGCAAGCGTTGTTTTCAGCAGAGGCGCCAATTTCATCAGCAGGTCGATTGAAAAGTGTCTCAGAGAAACTGACATAATGGTCCAAAACAGTATTGGGCACAGTCTGTAGATTCTTTCCGGGCCCTTCCAGATATCGATGATTGGCAGAAACTTGTGGTACTTGTTGACGTACTCCAGGTACAAGTTCCGGATAGTGTGGGAGTCGAGGTCCACCTCGCCAAACTGTTTGGGCGAGCAGAAGAGCACTTCTTCCGGGAGCGTGACATTGGCAGTGCTGAGACCGGCCGGTGTCACGATTGGTGACTGTGCTGCGCTCTTGATGATCGAGGGGCCCTGCTCTGCTGGTCTCCTAGCGTCCGTGAGCTCCAGCCTGCTAGAGGCCGTTGCAGCTGGCAGTCGCTGGGTCTGGGTCTCGCGGTGGGTCTGAGACCCGAGCTGAGACCCGCTTTCAGTCCCAGTCCCAGTCCCAGCCAGACTGTTTCCCAAATTCAAGTTGAAACTGGCAATCAGCGGCTCCGGCAGGCTCTGTTTCAGCGCCTTGAGCTCTTCCTCGATCTGCTTGGTCCGCTCGCGTTTGTACGTCCGCTTGTACTCGGAATTCAGCGAGCAGATCCGGTTCTTCTTAGCGCATCGCGTGCATGGATTTGGGTACTTCTCGGCTGAGTCGCACTTCGCCTTCTGCTGCCTGCACTCCACGCACGCCATCCGCTTGTTCCTCAGTGTACGCGGCGGGGCCTCTCCCACACCGCCAACCTTTGGCTGGATACTCTGCATCTGCCTTTATCTGTTCTTTGTTTACTATAGAAAGTTTGTGATTTTTTTTTTTTTTGATTTCTACATACATTGCGTAGAGCGTAGACTGAGATAGCTATACAGCGCTGGCCACCTGCCTGGCCACCTGCCTGGCCACCTGCCTGGCCACCTGCCTGACCACCTGCCTGGCCACCTGCCTGGCCACCTGCCTGACCACCTGCCTGGCCACCTGCCTGACCACCTGCCTGGCCACCTGCCTGGCCACCTGCCTGGCCACCTGCCCCCAGCTGGACGGGTTGACTCTAACATCACGTCGCCTCTAGTCTCAAACTCGATTCGAGCCTCGTTCCAGCCGTGCTGCTACAGTGTGAGCTCTCGCTGTGTGCCCACCTGGCCCTGGCTTGGGCTGGTGAGCTGAGACTACAGTCTCGCTTCTAGTCTCACACTCGAGCGGAGGTTAGTGTTAGGGCAAACAGGTTGGGCCTGCTGGGAATGTAATGCTTCTGGTCGAGCACAGGTTGGTGTTAGGGCAAACAGGTTGGGCCTGCTGGGAATGTAATGCTTCTGGTCGAGCACAGGTTGGTGTTAGGGCAAACAGGTTGGGCCTGCTGGGAATGTAATGCTTCTGGTCGAGCAGAGGCTGTGTAATGAGCTGAACTACTGCGTCAGCTCCACCTTCCTGCCCACCTGGCCCCGGTCGAACTTGGGGCTGAACGGGTCGTTTCTGGGCTCCAACAGGCTCGAGCGCAGGTTGGCGTTGATGGAAGCGGAGCTGTGCGAGTTGAGCTCGTTGAGAAACACGGACGAGCTTCTGTTGGAGCTCAGTGGGGTCTGGTGCTTGGACTGGCTGGCAGACCGGTGCGACAGCTCGCCAAAGTCAAAGTAGCCGTACCCACCCAGAATGGAGTCTTCCTGGTTGCAGCTGCTGGAGCTGGCAGTGTACTTGAGGTGCCTGGAGTGGTGGCTGGCCCGCAGGGTCTTGAGCTTGTTGTCGAGCTCGTGGGCGTGCGACAGCACCTTGCAGTGGGAGTGCAGCTCCTTCCACAGCGAGTCCAGCTGGCTCAGCACCCAGTCCAGCGTCGACAGCAGCCGGTCGCCCTGCCGGAACTGGCTGATCAGCGTGAAGTCGGTCTCGTCCTGCTTGACAATGTACCCAATGCCAAACCCGTTCGCCTGCGCCGGGGTGAGCCCAAACAGCCGGATCGCAGGGTTCCCGCAGTTGGACGCAATCATCTCGGGCAGCAGCAACGGCTGCAGCAGCTCGTTGTTGAAGATCAGGTCTGGGAACGTGCCGCTGTCCGGGATGCGGAACTCGGGCGAGATCTCGTTGAAGAGCTCCCTCTTCAGGTACACGTTCTGCAGGGCCTTGATGTGGTTCAGGAACCCGTCTGTGCCCGACTGGTAGTTTGCGATCTGGCGCGCGTGGTTGCGGCACGCGTCCTCAAAGTGCCGCCAGCGCTCCTCCGCGGACGAGTCGCTGATGAACATCTGGCACGCCTTGAGGATCAGCTCGTTCTGCACTGGCAGGAACTCGCACCGCGAGTTCTGGAAGTACCTGAGGCTGATGGGCTCGATCGTCGGTATCAGCTTGCCGTACAGGGCGTAGTGCGCAACCTGCAGCCCCACCTGCACCACGCTGTCGGACTTGAGCCCCAGCTTGCGGCTGAACGCCTTGCCGTAGCGGAGCGTCTTGATGTTGGTGGAGTGCGAGCAGATGAGGTCTGCCAGCCGCGTTTCCGACAGGTGCAGCGCGATCTGCAGGTCCTTGGCCAGCGCGCGGTCCCACACCAGCTTGCTCACCAGTGGTTTGGCGCTGGTGTGCGCCAGCTTCACCCCGCTGAAGATGGAGTACTGGTTCTCGCTGGTGAGCCTGAGAATCGAGTCGGTGTAGACATCTGCGGTGAAGCGGAGCACCGAGGTGCCGTCGCAGCTGTACGAGTCCCACACGACGCCGGCCACGGCATTGCGGGTCACCACGAGCTGCAGCTTGTCGAACCAGCGCGAGATGCACGAGCCGGTCTGCACGCCGCGGTCGTTGATGTTCAGCGAGCCCTGCGACACCACATTGGCAATGTCCCGAGCCGTCTCGGGCGAGCTGTCGTCCAGCACCAGCACAAACAGGCTCGAGTCGATCCTGTTCATGTTGGACTTGAACCTGGAGCCCAGCTGCTGCCTCAGGTGCTTCCAGTTTTTGAACGAGTCCGACGTGGCTGCGCCTATCGCCAGCCTGTCTGTGTCCGCGCTCGCCACAGAGTCCGCCAGCACCTCCTCCAGGATGTCGGCGAGCTCCTCGATGCCGAACAGCACCTCGTTGTCCGCGCTCAGCACCTGCAGGCAGTAGTACTGGCAGTGGGACACAATCAGAATGTGGTTCGAGTGCTTGTAGTTGACAAACTTGAGGCTGTTGGCGTCCGGGGTGCGCGTGGTCTTGAACAGATTGAGGTACGGCTTCATCGACAGGTGCTGGGCCGTGCTGGGCGCGCCCGAGTAGTTGGGGTCCGGCGGCAGCACCTCTTTGTTCAGGCTGGCAATGAACTTGACGGCCGACACCGCCAGCACTGCGCTCCGCTCCGCCTGTGTCAGGCGCTTCGGGTCGTTCTCCAGCACCAGAAACGGGTTGCGAGGCAGCGCGTTGTCGCTGATGAGGATGTTGTGGTTCAGGTTGAGGTGGTTTAGGTAGCACACTTCGTTCTTCGCCAGCTTGGTCAGGTGGCTCTGCAGCAAGCGGGACACTTCTGAGCTCCTGAAGCTGTTGATGCTGGCCTCCAGTTCGTCGTTCAGGTCCTCCGTCAGCACCGGCTGCAAGCACGCTCTCAGGTTGCTCAGCGTGGCCTCGATGGATGGCACTTTCAGCTTTGGCAGCGAGTCCTCGAACTCAAACGTGGTCATTCTGAGATGGTTACTGGCCTGGTACGTCTGGTAGCTACCGGTGGGGTTCTAAGTTACTGATCTGGTAGTGTCTTGTTAACTGGATGGGGCGTGCCATTTTATACCCAATTTCGAAATCTCCACAATTGGCATTTTAAGTCATTTTATTGATTTCCTTTTTAGCATTTTTCGCAAAACTCAAAGTTGCTCAAGTAAAAGAAAACTGGTTATAAGGTGTGGTAAAAGAACAGTGATTAGTGAACAGAAACAAGCCAACTACAAAAGGTTACCAGGAAATACATGTAATTTTTTTTTAATTAATTTTTTTTGTTAATAATTTAATCTATTTAATTAAAGCGACTTAAATTATTATGCCATTGAAGATAATAAGATAAACAACAATAAAGTAAAAGACATAAACTTCTTAACGGTTTGATTTTGCAACACGTTCTAATTCATCTTTCTTTTTGATAGCGTAAGAAGTTGAAGAACCCTTTGCAGCGTTAATTAATTCTTCAGCCAAACATTCAGCAATGGTTTTAACGTTTCTGAAAGAAGCTTCTCTTGCACCAATGGTCAATAAAGCAATAGCTTGGTTGATTCTTCTCAATGGAGAAACATCGACAGCTTGTCTTCTGACGGTACCAGCAGAACCGATTCTGGTGGAGTCTTCTCTTGGACCAGTGTTGACAATAGCATCAACAACAACTTGTAATGGGTTTTGGTCGGTTAAGACGTTGATGATTTCTAAAGTGTGTTTGACGATTCTGACAGCTTTCAATTTTTTACCGTTGTTTCTACCGTTCATCATTAATGAGTTGGTTAATCTTTCAATAATTGGGCATTGAGCTTTTCTGAATCTTTTTGCTGCGTAACGACCAGCAGTGTGGGAAACAAAAACTGGTTCAGAGATTTGAATGTAGTCAGTTAAAGCAACATCTTTGACAGTAACGTCTTGGAAGGTCCATTTGTTGAATAATTTGATTTCTGCTTGAGCATCTTGAACTTCTTTTGGAATGGAAGTTGCTAATTCAATATATTCAACTTGAACTGGTTCTTCAACAACAACTTCGACTTCTTCTTCAGCGATTTCTTCTGCTGGGATATCAACTTGTGGTTCAGCCATATTTAACTTTATATAATTAATCTGATGTGTGATGGGTTGGTTTGATTAAAACTGAAATTTTTTGAATAAAATTAATGATTTTTTCACGCTGCTGCCTCAACCAGTGCTGTTTTTGCGTGCATTTGGAAAATCGCAAAAAACTTTTGGTTGGGACACCGCAAAATTTGCAAGAAATGTCTGGGTGTTGAAAAACACCGGTCACGCCCAGCCCTGGCCTGTGTCATGTGACGTGCCCTCTGTTATTAAGCAGTTAGCTAACGGCGTGCTGCACTTTGGCTCAGGAACAACGTTTAGATGCAGCGGAATCTGACAGATCTGCGCAAGGGGTCATAGCTGTAATGCGTTGAGCATAGAATGGGCCCATAACTGCCCCCCATCGCACACCTGGTTTATTCAACCTCATGAGTTCCACCACTAGGGACATTCTTTTCACATTCCGTTGACAATAATAAGCTTTAGTGTTTTTAGCAACTGAAGTATAGCGAGGATCTCCGTCTTTCTGTTGGGACTTTACTGTACAGCATATTTGTATGTAAGGGGTACACAGAGAAATTCTATGGTGTGACTGCAACACCGTTTGGCTACATTATTGCTCCGGTGAGTGATGAACACAACTTCATTGGCTAAATACATAAATGCAACTGGGCTGTTGCTTCAAAATAAAGTTGGTGATCTTCATTTCATGAGTGACGTAACATGCTGAAATCCTGCTGGTTTCAATAGCTTAGTTTAAATTCGTGGGTATAGTTACGAGCAATTTTAGAGACTTTCTAAACGGTCTATCCACTTGATGACGCATCTAATTACCTAATGGTGCTGATGATTTTCTCTTCTGCAGCGAAGTAGATTTCGAATGCAGACGCTTGTATGATGGATAAGAACCGCATGCTTGTGTACTCTCAACACTCTAAAGAGTCAATTACTCCTCCGGCCACCAAAATGGAATGTACGCCTTGACACCTATTTTCAAGCTCGTGTTGTCTATACCGTACCCTGGAATTTCAATACTAAAGTTCAGTTCAGGATTGGCAAAATCGTCTAACCTAACCATTGCTAACCCAATATTGCCAATGACTGATAGAACTGTACCGGAGGTTGATTTTTTCCTTTTTGAGATTGTCACACCAGCTGTGTTACCAAAAGGTGATGGAGCTAGTTCCTTCTTCCCCTCTGTTTCTGATTTATCTGCTAAGATATCAAAATTAATTGGTGGTAGTTTACTTAAAACACTGGTAACGTTATCAAACTGATCAAATTGAATAAAATCATAATTGCTCTCTTCTCCTATCAGGTAAAACTGCACCGGCACTATACGTTTCCGTATAATACCAGTATGGTAAGTTCTTATAGTTAGCTCTTGCCCAATATAACAGCCTTTATCAAAGTTAATACCATTCATATATTCCAAATTGCACTCCAGCGGTAGTAACTGATTGGGTTTCAGTTCTAGTGATCCTTCTGGCACCCCATAAACTGTTCTTCTTATCTTCAGTGTTTCTTCCGGAATTTTTTGAATCTTATCATTGATCAAATTACTTGATAGTATTTCAGATAGATTCTGGACATTTGGTGTGGTTATAATTTTGACTCCCAGGTCTGGACATCTTTCATCAAACGCAAAGCTGATTATATCTTGTGTGTTCAGGTTTTCATTCCAAAATGACTTGTCGTTCAAGAAGTTGCGGGTGGAGATGATTGAATTCTTGATATTTTTGTTAAAGTTTGATTCCTCATTGAAGTACCTGTTTTTGTAGTCATCAAATATGTTTTCAACCGCGTCATTGTAGTAATACCATATTTTGTACTCTTCCTGAGGCAGCAGTTTCAGGTCAATTTTTGAGTTCAGTTTGTGCAGCTTTAGATTCATCAGTAATTGCTTGGATATCAGCGGGTCAATTTCAATCAAGTAAGATGGCGGTGTGTGGAATAGCTGGTCATCGCTCGGTAAGTAGTGCTTTGGGTAGATGAACGAGTCAGCGAAAATTCTCCCTTTGCTGTTCAAGAACATAGAGTAAATTCCATTTCTTGATATGGTCTGGTTACCCGTTTCCACAGACTCGCTTAGCAGGCCCCAGTTCGTATTTGTTTCGTAGTTGTCGCTGTCATTTTCATCAAGTTGCAAATTTGTTTCAAGATCGTCCTCTATTGTCATGGCTTTAGTCTTTTTAGCATTAGGTAGCAGCTTTGAAGTTATTAATCCATTTATAAACTTTGTTGCATCCTGGCCCGAAATGGACACCAGGCTTTTCGCAAGCAAGCTGTACCCAGCTACAGGCGGTGGCTGCAGCACCATTGTCGACTGCCATCTCCGAGCGAGCCCACCAAACCTCTTCATCTTGTGTTTGTTTAGCTGCTTGTCTTAATAATAAACAACATTTTTCTCGCCACAGCACCAATGTTGGTGTGTAAGTGCTGAGTCAGCATAGCCCAATGCGCATTAAATCGACTGCATGGCCAGCCAATATAGGCAAGAAACGGATGGGAATTCGAGGAAACAATAGTCAATGCGCCTAATTATAAGTAGTTTCAATACTTGCGAACGTGCTGTTAACATCTCAAACTGAATTGAGTAACGTATCCGGTAAGTCTCGTACAAAAGCTTTGCATGTTGGACAGTTAAGCACCGGTGCTGCAACAAGATGTTGGCAGGCGATTCAGCACTTAGTTTTTCTCGTTTAATTGACCAGTAGTCAGTCAGTTCCTGCTTTGTCCAGTGTGCTTTTGGGAGCTGCGTTTTTTAGAGCTTCCTACAGTAATAAATCTCCGTAAACGAACTAACCAACTGAACTTACTGTTCATCACTTATCTATTAGCTAAACTATATGTTTGAACTGTTAAAAGCTCACTCTTTTGCTTTCGTGTTCAAATGGACTGCTGTTGCTGTTAATCATTGGCTGTCTATAAATGTATTCCTGTTGATAATACGCTGGAGCGTTATTATCATGCAATGCTGATGCTGATGCTGACGATGAGTCTAGTGGCTGTGGTGGTGCGGTCACCGCAGTGGCAGGATTGTTGGTGCCAGCCGTAGATCCTTCCGGATTGGTGGAGACCAGCTCTACGACGTTCACGCTTCTCAGGCTGCTTTGACGTTCGATTAGTCTGCGGTACCTGAACTGGCACCCGTTCGCAGTTCTAGACGGGAAGTAGTTTGAAATTCCTCGCCAGTTAAGGTTCTGGTTTTCTTTCAGGTAAATCAGTAGCTGATCCTCATCTGCAGACCAATTCTTGCTGTTCTGGGTTGCAGCAGGCTGCTGCTGAGGTTGGACCAGTGGTGGTGAGTGATGGTGAGCGTGGGACGCTGCTGGTGGTGCAGGGTTGGAGTGCTGTATCTGTGGAACTTGCTGTATCTGTTGAATCTGTGGTATCTGTGGTTGTGCCGGTATAGCTTGATACAGCATGGGTCCCTGCTGCTGAGCTGGCATTGGCACCAAATGCACTCTGCTTGGAGTGCTCATTGGGCTCGACAGCGATCTTTTTGGTGTGTTCCTTAGTTGGTGTGGATGGTGCTGTGCTTGCTGCTGCTGCGCTTGCTGTATTTGCTGCGCTTGCTGTATTTGCTGCGCTTGCGGGATAGATTGTACTGGCTGTATCTGCTGTATTTGCTGCACCGGCTGCACTGGCATGGACTGGGGACTTGACCCCAACGGCTGTAAAAGGGAGCTCGTCTTATCGTTGCTAAACAGCTTCAACGGCGGAAGTTTAGTGGTATCATCAACTATATGTGGATCTGAGTTGATGACATCGGTTATACTAGGCAATCTCTCATGTGGCATTCTGAAATGAAGCATAGTCAATTGGGTTAACTTGGGGGTGTTATGGCCAGTTTCCTGCTCTGCGTTACGTTTAATCCACTCAGTTTAGTGATAGAATGTGGGCTGAAGAACAGGTATGAACTGCGAAAGAGCAAAAAAATAATGATAAATTTAATTTATATATATATAGCATAAATTTAACAACAACACTCAAGTGTAGAAAGTCTAATTGCTGTGTAGCGCATGAGCAATAAAGTTTAAATCTACCAACATTTATTTGTGAAACTATATGTGAAAATTAACAGCTCTGCGTAGTAAAATTTCATGCACTAAAATTTACTGCGTATGCATAATTGCAACAGATCTGCTTACTAACGCCGTTGGGGGGCCACGTAATTTTATTGTACTGACAATGTTATTGTTATTGTTATATTATTCCAGTATATAGCAACTATTGACACTAGCAGCATTGATTGCGTACATGACGTGGGTAACCAAGTGAAGAAATACGATCTGAGTCTCTTATTTTTCTTCATTAGCTGATGCACCAGTTGCACCTTCGCCTTCTTTGATAACTTCTTCTTCCGCCTCCTGGACCTGTTCAACCTTCTTAAGCTCTTCTTTGTGCTGGACAATTGGTTCTCCAGACGAAACGGCTTGTGCCACTGAGGAGAAAATCGTTAAAACTAAACTCAACAGAACAACAATGGAAGTGACGTAAATACCCGCTTCCGTTGGTTTTGAGCTCAATGTTTCTAGTGGGTTTTCTCTAAACTCCTTGAAGTAAGCAACAGCGTTGTCTATCTGATCCACAATGAAATTGGACTCTTCTTGGTCCTTGATTTTCTTTAGCTTGTCGTTAGGATTCTCGACATCTTTTGCCTTTGGTGATAGGGCCAACACTTCTTCCTGCTCAATTGCAAAAACTTTGCTCCAGGTTTCATTGCCAATCTTTTCGGCATCCTTGACTGAGTGACCCAAGTAGATATTGTCAAACAAAATGTCTGAATCCATCGACCATAATTCAAAACCTAATCCGCCAATTGGGTTTAGCACTGATGGAGTTTTGTCTTCGAAATAGTTTGGATTGGCTACTTTCTTTGGCGCCCATTCACCTTTATAGTTTGGATTTTCAATCTTTGGTTGTGTCCATTTACCTTTGTAGTCTGGGTTTGGAATTAATTCAGGTTCCCATTTACCACATCCGTGATTTTCACATTCTGGGTTTAAGATCTTTGGAGCAACCCATTCGCCGTCCTCTTCGTCATCCCAGTCTTCTGGCTTGACAGCCTCAGGGTCATCAATATACTCAGGTTCGTCCTCTTTCCATGAGTCTGGTTTAACCGACTTTGGATCTGGAATCAAATATGGTGCAGATTCGTCCCAGTCCTCTGGTTTTTCGGTTTGATTTGGATCCAAAATGAACTCTCTGTCGTCCCAATCTTCTGGTTTGGTGTCGTTCTCATCATCAACCTCGGTTGGTGGGTTCAATGGTGGCGCCAATACACCTTCGTCTAACAGGTTACCAGCTTTAACAACATCGCCGCCAATTCTGATTTCGAAATCTTGGTTTGGATGGATGATCAAGGTGTATAGGGATGATGTCTTAACGGTTCTTGCCAATGGTGGGACTGCTAAGTGTTTTTCTTCAATCTCGTGTGAAATTGGGTTCTTACGACGAATAATGAAATGAACCTTGTTTGTTGCACCACACTTATCTGGCCCAAACATGATCTCATATGGTGAGCTGTTGTTGAAGTGGGAGCCTTCTGAGTCATTTGGGAATCCCTCCGCACTCAACAGTTTGATATATGCACCACCACAGTTCAGTCCGTTTTGCAACTTGACCTGGTACTGGAGCACTAAGGTATCGTTCTCCTCATTCTTGAATGGCTGTGGTAGCTTTGCGCTGATCGCATGATGGGCAGCTGGGGTTTTCAGAACTAAGCCTTTATCGTTTTTGAAACCTGGAAAGATAACGGACTCTTCAACATCCCATTCCCCATTGTAGGTGAACTCTTCGTCCCTTTTGGCCTTGGAGATTTTCCACAGCTTGGACCAGTCGTCTGAGTCGAACTGCTCAAAGAAGAAGTCTCTGGACTCTAAACTGTCCGTGTTGAATGGTGTGAATTCTGGGTGTTCAACACTCGATGTTTCTGTTGTTTCTTGGGCATTTGCTAAAATAGCCAGCGCAGCAGACACGGCAATTGACGATAACTTCATTCTCTCTGTGTGTGTTTATCACTTGGGAGCAGTAAAACAACAAAACAATCAAACAATTAAACAAAAACAAGTATTTTAACACGTATTAATTTCAAAATCAACGTTCCAATTTTCAATTTCACCTCAATTTTAGTGAGCCTTTAGAATTTTTTAGAAAAATTATCTGCCTGCGTGGCCTTAGCGAAAAGGCAGTTTTATGTCAAACGTGCATTATGTGAGTGATTATGTAACTTCTCGAACGGCTATGCCTCCACCTCATCCAGCAGCGCAAACACGTTTGACTGGGGCTGCTGAGGTGCGTCTGGGTCTGCGTCCGAGTCTGGCTCTTCCAGTATGTCCTGCTCTATGTCCATTTCCTCTTTGTCGTCTGTGGTGGTGGTGACTGCAGTGGTGATGGTGGTGCTGGTGAGCGTCTGGTTGGTTATGGTATTGATTTGGTCCCAGTTGGCCTTTCTGGTGTTCTGCACCTGCTTGGCCCTGCTTTTCGACTTTTCAATCTTCCCCTGCAGTCTTTCACTCAAGCTAATAGCTCTTTCTAGCTTATTCTTGTTAATCACTGATGATTGCAGTAATTTCTTCTTATTGAGCTGCTTCTTTGTCTGTGACTTTGTAATTTTATTGTTCAGCAGATCTTCATTTTTCTTAGCCGTCAGTCTTATTATGGCCGAGGTGGTGTCGGTGTTTTCAGCTCTAGGAAGTGATTTCAGCGACTTAACTTCTGAATCATCAACCTCGTTTCTTCTTGCAGCTCTGGAATGTTTGGAAACTTGAGACGTTAGCTTGTGCTTTTCTTGCCGTTTTCACCCTGACCCCATCCCACTTGTCCTCATTGGTCCTCTACTCACTTTTCTTGGCCATCTTCAACTCGGCAACTCGTACAATACAAAGTAAAACTGTGCACGTAAAATAAGTTTGCAAATAAAATAAATTTCAAATAAAATTTTCCTGCTTATGTAATGAGTGTGATAGAAAATTCGTATTTTGTGCTGATAATTTCAAATTAACTTTATAAAATAAGGATAAAGATGGTTGAATTGAGAAAATCCACGAGAATTCAGGCGAAAGAGAAGCCAGTTGTGAAGACTGAAAGTAAAATCACTAAACCGACCAAGGCTGCTAAACCAATTGTGAAAAATGATGTTGTGAAAGAAGGAGCAAAAGAACTGCAAGTTGGTGATGAGATGCCAGATTTGAAATTATTGAATCAGGATGAGAAAGAACTGTCACTGAAAGAACTGGCCCAAGAATATGATATCATCATTATTTTTGCATATCCAAGAGCCTCGACACCTGGATGTACCAGACAAGCTTGTGGGTTCAGAGACAACTATGCAAAATTCAATAAATTAGATAAAAAGGTTTTGGTTTTGGGACTGAGTGCTGATTCACCATCAGCGCAGTTGAAGTTCAAAACCAAACAGGGTTTACAGTTTGATTTATTAAGCGATCCAAAAAAGGAATTAATTGGTTTATTAGGTGCTAAAAAGTCACCAAGTGGTATTAAAAGATCACACTGGATTTTCAAGAATGGTGAATTGGCTGTTAAAAGGGTTCAAATCAGTCCAGAAATCAGTATTAATGAAGGTTTCAAGGAGGTTGAAGCACTAGCTTAGACTTCAAACTGCATGATGTACCAGTCATTGAATGTATTAAAGTTCTCATCATCATTTAACACCAATTCACCACCTAGCCAGTTTAGATTTTTAATTAATAGTTTGACTTGATTCTCGAAGAATTCTCTTTTGAAGAATATTATGAGTTTCTTGTCATCTTCTTGTTCATTATCACTCAGTATTAAATCAGTTAGCTCTAATAGACAGATTAATAAATTTTTCAGACTGTACTCATTTTTGATCAAAAATGACTGATTGATGAATAATTTCAGATAACTTGAGCTTTTATTCACCTTACCAAAAATTGGTGATTTGAATAGCGTGTTATCAAAAATCATTAAAAGTTTCTTATCATGATCTTTTGATAGTTTGATTTCTCTGATTTCAGGTAAACTCAAGATATCAAAAGACACCTCAATATTATTTTTATAATGACAAGAATTGAGGATTTTCGAGTCAGGAACATCACGCCAACCACTCGGGTACCTGTCCCGCCTCTTCATTGCTACCACTAGCCTCCTGCTTAGTCACATAGTTCAGGTATTTCAAATTACTGAAATCACTGATATCAACTAAAATACTCGTTGATATTATCGTGTTTTGCGAAGTTAGCTGTGATAAATGGACTGTATTGGATATTTTTTTTAATTTATTCATGTTTGCAGTTGTGCTGTGCGGTGCTGTGCGCTGATTTGTTTGACTTTGTTTGCTATCTGGTTGGTTAAAAGAGCTGATTCCGTTTTATTTTTTTTTGTCCCTAAAAAATTTACAAACCCACACAAAGTCGGAAGTGGCTGGAGTTCCGAGGATCCCATGGTCACGTGATAAAAAGTGCTCAGCCACAGCGGGCAGCAAAATACTCAGGGAAATTTTTAGAGTTTCCGGCTAAAGTCTAAATTCCGTGGCGGGTGCGTTTTAGTTCACCAAGGCCAGTGAATTTCCGTGGTTTCCTAAGAGAATTTCTGGAAAATGTCGCTCTTAGGTCAAATTTCAGCTAATTTCAGCTAGTGAGCTTGCAACTGCCGGTGGTTCGATCCGCACTCCCAGTCTTTCTGCATTGGGCGCCAGTGTGCTGTTTTGAGTTGTTTCTGTTTTTCCGTATTTGGCTGCAGGTTATTAATAGGTTAGGGATTGTTGAACTTAATTTTGTAAATGAGTTGCATTGTAGGGTTTACGCAGCTGACTTGTGAACAGCACCCATGGGCAAGCTTTGTTTGAGTTTCGGTTGCTACAAGCTGAGTGCAAAATACGACATCCCACTGGTAACATACAGCGTACAACACAGGTCCAGTTCAGCCTCCTCTAGCTTAAAAGCTGCTTAAACCACATCAATCCACTTAAGCTGTATACATAAAACCGATCGGCACAGAACAGCACAAAACAACGCAAAACAAAACAAATGTTGCATCGCTGTCCAGGTTCCTAACAGCATAAGACAATGTTCCAGCCCGATTCAAAGTAGAGAAGTATCAAGCGAAATTGAACTTGCTGTTTTTGCTCCTTCCGTGCTTACCAGTGCATATTTTTCCTCGTATTGCAGCTCCATTGGGTGTACTTTTCCTTGGTTTGATGACAGTTCCGGGCTCCTCCAACGAGTCTGTCCTAGAGACAAAAACCTACATTTTGATTTTTTCGCCCAAATGCTATCTGTGTATATAAGCCCCGTCCCTGTCCTGTGCTGAGCGGAGCATAGCTTAACATCCATTTTGGCAGAAGCTTAAACAGTGCAAAAAAAAGAAAAATTTTGTTAGTTGGGCTGCAAGCCGAACTAAATGCAGCAGCTGTGCAGCCGGCTGCATATTTTTATGCCAGCACTTTGTTAGTGAAACTGAAAATGATACTGAGGAAGGACCTATTAGTATGTTTACAATAGGTTTTGCTAGTGGAATGCCCTCTAAACTAAAAAATTTTTACTGTGCTAGGCGTTATTCGCAAACTATTTAAATAGCATTTTTCCCATTCCTGGTTTTGTTTATTTAATTCCTCTCTGTCTCTTTACTGGAATAACTAAATAAGAATGTCCGACACTGAACAAAACACAGCCCCAGCTGCAACTGACTTAGAAGCTCAAAGTGATGTTGAGTACATCACCCCTTACACCCCAAGATCCAAGGCCCTTCTTGGTGTCAACGACACTGTCAGAAACCACTTCATCGCAATGATGGGTGAATTCTGTGGTACCTTTTTATTCTTGTGGTCAGCATTTGTCATTGCCCAAATTGCCAACCAGGACACTGCTGTTAAGCAAGACGGATCCCACCCACCTCAGTTAATCATGATTTCCCTGGGTTTCGGTGTCTCCGTCGCTGTTGGTGTCTTTATCTTCTTCAGAGTGTCTGGAGGTAACTTGAACCCTGCAGTCACTTTAAGTTTAGTCCTGGCCAGAGCCATTCCTCCTCTCAGAGGATTCTTGATGATGATCTCCCAAATGGTTGCTGGTATGGCTGCTGCAGGTGCTGCTTCTGCTATGACCCCAGGCCCAATTGCATTCACCAACGGTTTAGGTGGTGGTTGCTCAAAATCAAGAGGTCTGTTTTTGGAAATGTTTGGTACTGCAATCTTGTGTACCACTGTCCTATTCATGGCTGTTGAAAAACACAAAGCAACTAACATGGCTCCTCTGGTTATTGGATTGGCCTTATTCATTGGTCACTTGATCTGTGTCTACTACACCGGTGCCGGTTTAAACCCAGCAAGATCCTTTGGTCCATGTATTGCAGCTAGATCTTTCCCAGTCTACCACTGGATTTACTGGGTTGGTCCAATCTTAGGTGCATGCTTAGCCTTCTCCATCTGGCAAATCCTGAAATTCCTGGATTACGAAACTTGTAACCCAGGTCAAGATGCCTCAGAATAAGCATTTTAGTTAAAAAATCACCTTAATATCCTTCTGCATATATTATCAAACAAACATCAATAATAACAGTTAATAAATCTGAATCCTTGATTCATGATTGATTCCTAATAAATAATAATAATTATAATACTAATATTCTGCATATGTAGGTTGGCTTTGCTATCTAAAGTATTGGTTGTTACTGTTTATTTTTTTATCGCCTAATTAGCATAAAATTTACAGTTTTCACATTCCATTTTAAGTTTACTTCGCCACAAATCTACAATTCGCCACAAATTTCATAACATCATTAGATAAAACTGCTGTTTACAGTTGGTTGAGCACATTACCGATGGTTTTATCCTCCAGTTTGATTCCCACAAACTGCGGCTGTTGCTGCTGGGGCTGATGCTGCTGATTTTGCTGGTGCTGCTGATTCTGCTGATGCTTTGCGTTCTCTTCATCTCTTGCTTCGTTCATCAAAGGTCTAATACAAAGACACCCGGTCTCTGTTCTGAAATGTCTACCTAGTGCATCAGCTCTTGCAAACTTTTTGCCACATCCCCATCTCGTCACTTTATCTTTTAGTACACCTCCACACGTGAATTTCTTCTCCCCTTGATGTAGCAGCTCATGTCTTTTTTTATCATGGTTTCTGGCAAAGCTTCTATCACAAAAAGAACATTTGAACGGCTTTTCTGTGCTATGGGTCTTTAGATGTGACTTTAGGTTATAAAATCTTGAGAATATCTTATCACAGTGCTCGCACTTGAATGTTTCGATATTTAGATTTTGTTCCGCAACCGCTTTCGGTATAATACACGATCTTCTAACTCTTCTTCTTCTGTGCCCAAGCTCGATTGATGTCGCATTTTCTGCTTTTTGGATTGCAGCCTTTATCAGATTTTCTGTATAGTCGAATTCCTGATACTCAAAATTACTTAGACCTCTAACTTTATAATTGTTCATGTTGTTGACATTACTGTTCATGTAATTATCATACATGTACAACTGTTGTTGGGATTGCTGCTGTAGTTGCTGTTGCTGTTGCTGTTGCTGTTGCTGCTGCTGCTGCTGCTGCTGCTGCTGCTGCTGCTGCTGCGACTGTGGTTGTAAATAATTTTGCGATTGTGATTGTTGTTGTGGTGGCAGTATTTGCGGAATAGACTCGTATTTTATTGGGCCAGGAGTTGGTACATTTATCGGAGTTATACCAGGAGATAGCTCACTGTGTGAGTTCAAGGTATTAGCTCTCAAATGATCATTTTGCCGTGATGTGTTCATATTTTCGTAATAGTTAGTTTGAAAGCTGTCTGCTGAAGCTGGTGAGTTATACGATATAGGAGCATTTGGTTGTAAATTTGAGAACATCTCATTGTTACTCAACGTTGGAGTGTAATTTGGCTGGTAATAAGGTATATTACCAGGCTGAAATTGTGGACCGCCTAATGGTGATGATAAAGGATACGAAGCTAAGTATGATGTGGGCTGAAAATATGGCAAGTAATTCGCTGAAGCCGCTTCTTGTTTCAACTCTGGTGCACTAGAATAAACCATCGACGGGAAGTTTTTTGTTGACTGTGTGGCCATTGGGTTTGAATTCAGACGGGGATTTACTGCTAAATTTTCTTTATCAACTAAATGCGCTTTATTATCTCTTGCACTCATTAAATCTATCTTTAGAGACAAAAGCATTAAATAAGAATAAAACTTTAACTAGCAGTGTTCTTGGTGTAGCAATAATATGGGGATATATGGATAAAAGTAATTAATAAAGTTGATAAGAATTTTTTGAAAACACTAGCTACTTATAATAATAACTTCTTCAATCAACAAATTTAAAATTAACAAATATCAACAATATTTGTCTTTTGGAATGAATTGTTCACTATCCCAAGTCAATAAAACGAAAATAACGATGGTTTTATACTCGAAGACGAATTTTTGTTTGGAATTTTGAAGATTCGGTGAATAAACTCTAAATTCAATCGTCCAATAAATTTTAAATGCCGGAGTCGCTCTCAGTTGAGCCACCTAAGTTTACGACCGTTTTTGGTGATGAACTGCTTTAAATTATCTCAAAAGCATTCATAAGGTACTGCCCCTGCTTGTTGATTTAACTTCACCAGTTATGTCCTACAAAAAATATAAAATAGAGATTATCTTTGTTAAACAGTCTATATATATTCACCTCATTCCCCAGAAGTTAGTAAACTTTAATTATTCCACTAAAGATTTATTTGCCGCTGATTGAAAGGCTATTTAAAAAGTGGATTGAAACACCATTGCACTGCCACATAACAGGGCTAAGTTGGTACCTGAAAATATACCCCATTATAATACCAAAAATAACATTAGTTGCACTAGTGAAAATTTTAGCTCCTTAATTTCACCGGTGATTGAAAACAAAGCGTTAAACCAAGAATTGATGGTTTTAGGAGCGTTTTGAGTGCCTTATATATGTAACGGTTAGCTTTTGTTAGGAGCAAGCGTTTGTAACCGGCTATTTACAATACTTGTAGCAACTTTTAGCTGACATATTTGACATATGTACTTGATCATCTTTATAATCACTTTAATCAAGAATGCCAACATATTTTTAGATGCCGGATTTTTAGTACTTTAGTTCATTAGTAAATTTAGTCAACTACTTCACAGCCTTTGTTGACTTAAGGATTTGTTGTTCCTACATAATAAATGTTAGCGGAACCAGCAGTGCCGATCCGTTAGCTGAACTGCCTTCTTTTCACAGGAAGAATAAACATTGGTGTTGTTGTTCAAACGGAAGTTATCTCAAATGCCGAAACACCGGAATGGCCAGCCAGCCTGTTGTTCAACCAGCCAATCAGTGTTGATCGTTATCACTCGCCGTGACTACCACTACTTGTTATTCACCGACAACAATACCCTACCGCTGTTTTTTTTATTTTGCCGGCCCATGCTGTTGCGGTGATGTAATTGTTTACGGCTGGTATTGTCTTTTTAATCAAATAATCCACCTGAATATCATCCACGCACAACCAAGAAAAGAAAATCACACTGCGTCTGACAACTGTGTTGATCTGGGGAGCATGATGTAACCTACAACGTTCAAAAACTAATCTTTTTCGGCAATCCAATGAGTTTGGCTTCATAATCCTACAAAACTGAGCCTGTCAATATAATAGATCAACTTCCGGTTATCGACAATGATATCAGATTACAGTTGAAAAAAAGTCTCGCTTACACAATAACTAAGTTTTAGAGTTTTACATGTGATCAGTTTAGTGAGATCTTTTCTTGGTTAAAATTGTTACGTTAAATTTAAGAAAGTAAAAATATTATGAGAATTCTAATATATGTATATTAACTAGAAATTCAAACGTTCTCAATTTGAAACCTGTTCGTTTGCAATGCAATGAGCCAGTTGAGCAAAATAAATACTAGCATGAATAAGAGTATGTGTGAAGTTGTTGAGTTTTGTAAAATTATATCACATACTAATTGCACAATGTCTGAACAGCTGACTCAAAATCGAAAGGCCATTTCAGTTGGGTTAAAAGATTGATTCAGACGCGTAATACCACCAAAACATTGACAAAGAGTGCAGTCTCGAGCCCCAACATCGATGGCAAGAGAAACAGAGGACCGGTTGGCAGTGTTTCAGCTGGACCAGAATCAGGATTATCACAAAAACAGCAACAACAACAACAACAGCAACAGCTAAACCAAGTACAATTTGAGCTGATACCAGCACGACTTCACATTGATGGTACTGAAGACCCTAACTTGCATGCTAGTCGGCAATCGAGCTCTCCAGTTCAAGGGGATCAACTCGATTCACAATCAGAATTCAGCCAGGATGACCAAATTCTTCTGACCCAGCTGGACCCATCCCCGCTCAATAATAGCACCTTATCATCTTCTGACTCAGAACTGGCTGATATTCATAGCACCTCGCACTCCATGCACACCAAATCAACAACTACAACTAACAACAACGCCAGCTCAAATCTTCCAATCATCTCAACTTCTACAATGTCGATACGATCATCGACATTTTCAGAGAACTCGATTCCTTCCACAAGCGTAACTGCTGTCTCAGACCATCAAACAGTCTACACTAACTCCAGTACTGTGGGAATCCCACCCGCCAGTATTCTAGACAGAGCTCGACTACATCATCGTCCAATGAGCCTTAGCAGCTACCCAGTGGGAGCTACCAGTGCCTCAAGCACACATACCGAATCGATCGACTGATATCTGCTACGTTTCACCCAAGCGCCATGCTTGAGTGCATTTCAATGGCTTCTACTAAGCATTGGCTAGAAAATTATAAATACAAACAAATCCCCAAAAGAAATTTAGCCTTGTTTTCCAACCAACTGGAACTTTAAATCTTATAGCGGCTGGATGCTTGGTGCTTACTTTACTCGTCAGGTGGTCTCAGTGGCCCAACTAACCCTAGTTTTGTCCTTGTTGTGTGGTTTACATCTATTTATTGCATCAAGTTTTGTGTTTGCCACTGACAATACTAAAATAAACAAACTTGAAAAGCGTGATTTCAATCCAAATGAGCACATGTACATCAACCCAAACCCTCCTCAACAAGAAGAGGATGATGCTGATGACATTAACTATTTTAGTCCTGGGATTTATCCTTCTCGTTAGAATTTAGACCTTGTTATGTCTTTTTTTATTTGAGATTCAAGTACTAACTGTGACTATTTCAACCAGCTGCCGGTGGAAGACTTCAACATGTCTGGCAATATGCTTATGCTAAGGCAAGGGATATTGTTAGTGATATGACTGTTTTGGAAAAAGTGAACTTAACAACTGGTACTGGATGGGGTTCGGGCCCTTGTATTGGAAATACTGGAAGTGTCCCAAGACTAGGAATTTCTTCTCTATGTTTACAGGATGGTCCTAACGGTATTAGATTCACCGATTTTATTACGAGTTTCCCCTGCGGTTTAGCAACAGGCTCTACATTTAATAGAGATTTAATGTACAAAAGAGGAAAAGCTCTTGGAAGAGAAGCCAAGGCTAAAGGTGTTCATGTCTTACTAGGCCCAACAATTGGTCCAATTGGGTTGAAAGCCCAAGGTGGTAGAAATTGGGAAAGTTTTGGCTCAGATCCTTATTTACAGGGTGCTGCCGGTAGAGTTACAGTCCAGGGTATTCAAGAAGAAGGCGTTGTTTCTTGCGTACGTCAATTTATTGGAAATGAGCAAGAACATTATCGACAAGAAAATGAATGGACTGGAGGTGATTGGGACAGATTAACAGATTCGATAAATTCTGTCATTAAAGACCGTGTTATGCATGAAACTTATCTATGGCCATGGGCTGATGTTATTAATGCTGGAGCTGGAGCTGTTATGTGCTCATACAATAGGGTCAACGGCTCTTATGCTTGTGAAAATTCCTACCTCATGAACTATTTATTGAAAGAAGAATTAGGATTTCAAGGTTTTGTTGTTAGTGACTGGGGTGCACAGCATTCTGGTGTTGACTCTGCATTGTCTGGCTTAGACATGACAATGCCAGGTGAAATATTTGGCGACTGGTGTAGTGGGAAATCTTATTGGGGTCCATTATTGACAAGAGCAATTTATAATGATACCATTCCTCAATCAAGATTAAATGATATGGTTACGAGAATTATTGCAGCATTTTATTCAATTGATGCCAAATTACCTAGTGATTCTCATGAAGAAGATTTACCAAACTTTAGTTCATGGACTTTCCATACATATGATCAAGAATTCCCATTTCAAAGCTTTGGCCCAATTAAACAAGCAAATTATCATATTGATGCAAGAGAAGAATTTACTGAAAAGGCTTCTTTACAAGTTGCTCATGAATCAATTGTTTTATTGAAAAATGATGGACATAATTTACCAATTAGTGATGATGATGGGGTTAGAAGAATTTTAATTGCTGGTGTTGGTTCTGGTGCAGATCCAAAGGGGTTTAATTTAAAAGACCAACAATCGGCAAATGGTGCTTTATTTAGTGGCTGGGGTTCTGCTTCGGTTAATGCACCTTATGGTATTACACCATACGAAGCAATTGCTAAAAAAGCAAGAGAACACGATATGATGATTGATTTTACAACAGATGAATATAACTTTGATCATGTTGACGAAGTCTCTGAATATGCAGATTTAGCTGTTGTTTTTGGCTATGCAGATTCTGGGGAAGGATATATTGAAGTTGATGGTAATTATGGGGATCGTAAAAATGTCACATTATGGCAACAAACGGAAGAATTGATCAAACATGTTGCAAATAGATGTCACAAGACGGTTGTTGTTATTACAGCAACAGGACCAGTGGATTTGGAGCCTTTTATTGACAATGAGAATGTTGTTGCAGTTTTATATTCAGCACCTTTAGGTCAGTTTTTTGGAGCAGCAATTGCAGATGTTTTATTTGGCGAAGTTAATCCAAGTGGTAGATTGCCCTTCACGATCGCAAGGAAATCAGATCAATATGTCGGGATTATAGATAAGATTCCATTAAAGGGTAAACCCGAAGATGATTTGAATAGATTAATGGATTATAAATACTTTGATGAAAATGGAATTAGACCAAGATTTGAATTTGGTTTTGGTTTATCATATAGCAAATTTTCATTATCAGATTTATCGATCAAGGAAATTTTACCACCAACAACAGATCTACCATGTCCAGCGCCACTATTAGATGAGTATGTTTACGCGGAAGAAAAATTAAAAGATGTTGAAGATGCATTATTTCCATTTCATGATTTTAGTCCAGTACCTGGGTTTATCTATCCATATTTATTCAATGAAAAGATTTACAGTGTTGATGAGTTTGAATATCCGGAAGGCTATAGTGATGATGATAATGAACAAGATGAAGAGCCATTGTCAGGAGGGGGATTAGGAGGTAATGAAGCGTTGTGGAATATTTTATATTCTGTTAAAGTGTCAGTTACCAACATTGGAGATGTTGAAGGTTCATATGTGGCACAGTTATACATTGACTTTCCAAATAGTCCGGAGGAAACTAGAACACCAAGGCAACTAAGAGGGTTTGATAAAGTTTTTGTCAAGCCTGGGGATAGTGCGAAAGTTCACTTTGATATTTTAAGAAGGGATATCAGTGTTTGGGACACGGAAGACCAAAGCTGGATCATCAGACCTGGTGTTTATAAGCTTTATGTGGGTTCAAGCAGCAGAAGATTAGAGCTAGCAGGTGAAGTTGAGATTCAGTAAACTGTGTTTAAGATGTGCGCTTGCTATCAAGTCTAGAAAAGTCGGTTGTTCAATAGCTGATTAACCAGTTGCATACTAAAGTGGTGTAGCTTAGCTCTGTAGGTATCGTTGAGCACGCTGTGTGCTTTGCTAACCTAGCACCCAGAGGGCTAGCTAACTACACTGTGTGCTTGCTAGCAGTTGTGTTTGCTAACAGCTGTGTTTGCTAGCAGTTGTGCTTGCTAAAGGGTGCTTTACTAAGATCTGTGCTTGCTAGAGCTAACTACCCTGTGAGCTAAGGCTCGACGTCTGCAAGGAGCAGGAGGGCTAGCATACGATCACGTGCGCAGCCCTAATGAGTTTTCACCTTGAAAAAAAATATTTTTGCATCAAGTGAGAAAAATTGTAGGTTTTAGAAGAATCAGAAATGTCATCAGCGCTGCCAGAGGTCTCGCGTTCGCAGTCGCCGGAATCGTTTCTTTACACGGAGGTTGTGAAGTCGTTTCTGGGAGCCCGGGCTGCACTGGTGGCCTCGGTACTGATCAGCTATGGAAGAGCCAGCATTAGAGAGCTGAGTAAGAACAGTAAGCTGCCAGTGGCGGTTGTGAAGAAAGTTCTTGTTTCGTTCATCCAATTGAACTGCGTGGTGTTCTGGGTTGACGAGAAGAAGACAACGTACTACTCGTTCAATGAGACTGGGGTGCTGACGCTACTTTATTCAGGTGACATTATTTCGTACATTGATGAGTTGTATAAGGACGATTTGTGCACACAGATCATCCAGAACTTTATGAACCTGGGGAACCTGACCATAGAGGACTACCTGAGCTCGCAGAAGGAGAGCCTGGACAAGGAGGCGGTGTTCAAGATTGAAAACAGTTTTGCCAAACTAGTTAAGGACAAGTACCTGAAGCCCATCCAGGCCACCAACTTCAGTCCGCTAGCGGACCTGTGGATGAAGGTGTACAAGAAGGAGTACGTGAAGCTGTCCAAGAGCTCGCCATCGTTGTCAGAACTGAAGAAAAAGGCAGAAGCCACCAATATGTCCAAACTGGAGTTCAGCAAGATCATCGAGTTCGAGCCGCCTAACCTGTTCATCACGGACAGGGCCACCTCGATCTACAAGGTGAACCCGCAGGTGCCGCTGAGCTTCAACCTGGAGCGGTTTCTGAAGGCCAGACGGACCAGCCAGCTGGTGCAGCTGTGCGCACACCGCGTGGGCAAGATATCGTCGCTAGTGTACCAGCAGGGCCTGAGAAGCGTGGAGAAGAACTCTGTGAAGGTGGTGGACCCGCTGGGCGCGCTGGACCTGAACAACACTGCCGAGAGCAGCACCCTCAAGAGCGTGCACGACGAGGGACTTGACGATGAGCCGACGGTGACTTCGCTGTGCTTCAACGCGCGGGACGTGCTCAAGACGCTGCCCAAGACGGTGGTGCTGGGCGGGAGTATCCTGGCGGGGCCTGTGAAGCGCAAGCACTCGGCGGGGGACGGCGACGGCACTGCCAAACGGGTGAAGACAGAAAACGGGTTTGCCATTCCAGGCGCAGCAGGCACAGCAGGCCCAGCAGGCGTGCTGGAGGACGAGGAGGACGAAGACGACTTTGCAGCGGGCGGTGACGGCGACGGGGACTCGGAAATCGCCAAACTGTCCATCATCGACCAGCACTTGAGGCTGCTGAGCAACTCGGGCATCCCGTTCCTCAAGAAGGCCAACAACGGGTCGTTCTACGTGCCGTTCAACGTGCTCAAGGCGCACCTGAGACAGCAGGTGTCGGACACGCTGGTGGGCGCGACGCTGGGCCCGCAGTGCGCCCGGATCCTCAGATGCGTGCGCGAGAACAGGCTGTGCACCGAGAAGCTCATCAACTCGGTTGCGCTGCTCAAGGACAAGGAGGGCCGCTCGCTCATCTCGACGCTGGTCAAGTTCAACTTCCTGGAGATCCAGGAAGTGCCCAAATCCGCAGACAGGGCCGCGTCCAAGTCTGTGTTCCTGTACCGCATCAGCGACAAGCACAGCTACGACGGCAACAAGCAGAACCTGTGCTTCAACATGGGGCTGCTGCTGGACAAGATGGAGCTGCTGCGGGCCGAGAACAGCCTGCTGCTGACCAAGATCAGCAGGGACGACGTCCGCGGCAAGGAGAGCGAGTACCTGCTGCCCAGCGAGCAGCTGCAGTTGCAGGCGTTCCGCGAGCAGCAGCTGCAGATGGTGACCAAGGTGCAGAGGCTGCTGACCCTGTGGGAGGTGTTTAAGTTTTGAGAACAGCCGATAGATAGCGTAATGAGCATGAGCAGCAGCCGCAGATGGTGACCAAGAACAGCCGATAGATAGCGTAATGAGCATAGAGTGGTGTGCTGTGCCTGTAGCTGTAGTTGTATCTCCACACCATATCCGTGATGATGTAGCTTTAGGTGGCTTCTCTTTTAGGGCCAACTAGCACTGCAGACCGATAGCTGTATCTTTGCGTTAGCCTGGTAGCATGGCAGAAACCCGATTACAACACCTCTCACCGCACACTCTGGAGACATCTCTACCTCACCAAAGTGTAAGCAACCTCCTGGTGCCTGTTCATTAGAGGTCAAGTAGTACGCATCAACAGGAAGCTGTAAAAAGCTCAGGCTTGTTATACATAGCTTTTACAACTGTGAGGCGTTCTCCACTGTAGTCAGTGTCAGATTTACTAGATATCTCCAGCTAGGAAGACGCGGGTGTAGATGCAACAGCCATTTGGATTGAGCCGTTGCCAGTCTGCTAGTTTGCATGCCTTCATTATTAGCATTCTTTCTGCCGATCTACAGCTTCCTCTGGTATGGACTGCCCAGTTCAGCCTTTCTACTCGCAGCAGTACCAGCCCCATAATACATAGCCACAAGGCGCCTAACGGTCCTCCAGTGATGTCCAGAGAACTGTCCTTTGCTGCGTTGACCACCCTAACACCCATGGTTTGGTGTCCAGGGCGAGCCCTAGCACCACCCTAACATCAGTCCTATGCCAACCAGCATTTGCACTTAGTCATAGCATTCGCACCAATCTGTTCTGCTGTTTTCTAATGGCTTTAATTGTACTCTCAGATACAAAGTTCTGATTAGTGCAAGAACTTAATCTGCTACTTGGTCACTATATTATACACTGTTGTCCAGCTCCATACCTCATTCCTCAGCACTTCAAGAATAAACCATTAGGAATTTTTTTACGCTTCACACGACGACCTGGTCTGTAGGCACCAATTCTACTACACTTTAGGCATTGACAAATACCTGAATTATGCCTCAACTCGTGTGTTACCACCACAAGTAACTTGATATGACATAGACAACGATGAATATAAGCCTGGATTAGATACTGTACTACCTTAGTCAGTGATGAAGAAAGATGAAGCTGTAAATGTATTGCTATTACACGCTAATTTAAGCAGGTCAGCTTTAGCGATGAAAGGCTATGTTGTGTAAAGGTTTTAACTGAATATCAAGCTATTCACAAACACGTAGACAACTTTCCCAAGTAGTTAGCTAATCTCAGCTTAAACAAAGATTGCAGTATTCATTTACTCAAACAAGAAATAGGTCAAATGTTGTGCTAGTTGCTATATGGTATGACAGAAATTGTAATAGAAGTCAGGTAGAACAGAAATAAAGTATTTGCATAGTGTCTGGTGGTTGGCACTACAGTGGACCCGCTAATAATCTGATTAAATTGGACTGTTTAGTACCATAACTAATCAATTAAGCACTGGCCGTTATAATGTGATACCATAGCTAGTCCTCAAGTTGTTAACTGTGCTGCAGGAAGCTTACAAGATCTTTCTGCAACCCAAACTACCAGGAACTGTATGGCTTATGGATCAGGCACCTACTAAAGGGTAAATAAGAGACCAGATGAGCAAATACAGACCAAAAATACAGTTAAAGACTAAATATATACCACGGTGGATAGATGAGACTGAGCTGTTGGATAAAAGATAGACCAGAGTTTGGCTCATGCCTATAGTTTTAGGGTACTGGGTTAGGGTGAAGTTACGGAAGATGTGTAGTTTAGTTTGTGGCTAGGTGGGTTGGGAACCAGCAGAGTGTGTGTGTTTGTATCATCAGTGTTGAGTGTGTTAGGGACGGGAGGTGTGAAGTCTGAGTTAGTCCTGGGCCTGTAAAACAGGTTTGGGTGGTGTGCCAAAAGAGAAAAAAGTAAATAAAGAAATAGTAACAGTAAATAAACATTTACAGCGTGCAAGGATGAACTTTAGCGACGCGTTCCAGTTCCTGGACCGGGACAACGACGGGTTTGTAGGCAAGGAAGATGTTGCGGGCGTGCTGGGGCTGCTGGGGCAGGACCGGGCGGGCGTGGATGCGTTTTTCCAGCAGCACGACAGGCTGGACTGCAACCAGTTTAGCATCATGATGAGAAGCTTTGAGGCCCAGGTCCCCGACATGGGCGAGGTGGTGCGGGCCCTGAAGGTGTTCAATGGCGAGGACATGGACAAGGTGGACCTGGGCGAGCTGAAGGAGCACCTGGGCCGGGTGGAAGGGTTTGGCAGCGGTGCGGGCGCTGCTGGTGCTGCGGGCGGCGATTCTGGCAGCTCCGACAGCCACAGGGTGCTGGAGGAGTTCAGCAGGGAGCTGATGGACGGCCAGCAGGTGTTCAGCGGCAGCAAGCTCGTCGAAAAACTGGATTTAGGTACAAAATGAGACATTGATTTATTTTAATTATTACACAGTTTACGCCCTTAAACATCTATATCGACGATGAGCTCGTCGCACCCCCAGTCCTCATAACTCCCGTCTGGCAGGTATCTTCTTATAACCAGCGGGATCTTCTTCTGGGCAAGCTCCTTCATGGCAATTTGTAGCGGGTCCGTCTCACCCTCCAGGTCCACCAGCACCGGCGCATTCATCGAGATCTGCAGTGCCCTGGTTCCCAGGATTCGCGCTCTCTCGTACTTGGTCATGTAAGGCGTGGTGGTTCTCTGGTCTTTAGGAATAGCCAGCTCTTTGGCGGTTTTTCTTCTCTGTCTCTCCTGTGCAAACTCGTCCGCAGGCCCTGTGCCCCCGTTCACAATCACTCGGCCGTCCTCCGCAACCTCCTGCTGTGCGCCGGCTGATGCCTCGGCCTCTACGTCCTCATAGTCCGAGTTGTACTCCTGCTCGAAATCCTCAAAGTTTTCGTTTCCTTCGTTGAACCTGCGTAATTGTTAGCTTCCGGTCCCCCAAACGCGCACCAACTCCCAGTGCCCGCCATGCACGCATGCACGCAGGCAAACAGCGCCACTCACGCATCGTCTCCCTCATAATCAGACATCTTGACCGACCTTTAAGTTCGCTTCTTCTTTGGATATTTTTTTTATTCTGAAAATATTTTCAGCCTCAGAGTGGCCGTACCGGTTCGGTCTTACTGCAGCGTCTGAGCCTGTCTGGGCTGGTACGGGCTGGCGAGGGTGCCGCTGGGTACTGGCGGGGTCCCACCTGCTGGAATGGGGGCTTGGTGGGTACTGGGAGCGGCCCGCAGTGCCAGTTCTCGCCGGAGCTTAAAATTCTCCTGCCACTACTTCCCGTTTGGGACTGGCCTCTGCCAATTTGCGAATATTTTTTTTTCATTTTAATTTTTTTTTCTAAAAAAATTTATAATAATTTTGATACCATTGAAATAGGTGCGAAATGAGCGAATTTGAGCCAGATGCGGGTGATCCAACGCCCACAGGTGGACCTGGAAGCCTAGATTTAGCTGTAAATGCTTTAAAGGGGGAACCAAACGAGCCAATAAGCGACGAAAACGAGCCTAAAGTCACCAAACGAAAGACCAAGACAGCTCCCCGTGTGAAGAAGTACAAATGCGACTACGAGGGCTGCACCAAAGCGTACTCCAGGCCGTGCCTGCTGACGCAGCACCAAAGATCGCACACCGAAACAAGGCCGTTTGTGTGCGATATATGCAATAAAGGGTTCTTTAGGCTGTACCACCTGCAAACGCACCAGCTGTCGCACACCAACGTCAAGCCATTCCACTGCTCTGTGTGCGACAAGGGCTTCAACTCCAAGCAGCACCTGAAAAGACATGAAATCACACACACAAAGTCATTCAAGTGCACTTACGATAACTGTACTGAGGCATTCTATAAGCACCAAAGCTTGAATCACCATATAAGAGTTGCGCATCTAGAGAGTCTGAGATGCGACATCTGCAGAAATGAGTTCTCCACGCCTGCAAAGCTAGCTGCACATAAAACAGAAGTCCACGGCGATTCGCCGGCTTATCAGTGCGATAAATTCAAGTGCTACGAGAACTTCCCTAACTGGGCTGCTTTGCAGCGCCATATAAGGGAGAAGCACCCGACAATTCAGTGTCCAGCCTGTGATAAGGTGTGCCTAAACATGAAGAGCCTGAAACTGCACTGGGTCGTCCATAAGGATATGGAATTTCCTCAAAATGTGACGGCCACCACTGGCAATGGTAGCCCACAGAACGAGATACCGATAGAGCCAGCGATCCAGAATGCTGCTATTGACGAGCTCACATCGGTCGGGCTGTGGAAATGCAACGTGTGCCCAGCAGATTTCATCAAAAAGGATGATCTGTCGAGCCATGTACTGGAGTACCATAGTAGCAGCACCAGCACCAGATTGCAGCCCAGAATCAGAAACAGAAACACGTATACCTATGAGATCAATGATGCGGGTCATGAGATTAACGATAACGACGACAATAATGACGATAATAACGAAACGATATATGAAAATAACGAACCTAATGAGGGCCCTGACGAGCAGCAGTTCACCGAGCCCCCAATTCTGAAACCCTCGTCAACCTTGGACCTGCTGGTGAACTCGGTCGGGGAGGTGCGTCTTTTCAGGTGCACGTTCAAGGACTGCGACAGGACTTTTAGATCCAAGCAGGGCCTCACCCGCCACAAGAACTGGCACATAAAGGAGGAGCCATGGAGGAAAAACCTCGAGCTGGACGGTCATGACACCAGTAGCAACCCGGACGGGATACTGGATAACGATCTGTCCAACCATCACCTATCCACAGTTGAGAAACTGTTACTGAGCAGTGATATAAACGGGTTCAATAGCGATCTACTGCCTGATAAGAAGGACTTCGAGATGATTGACTTGGAGGTGCTGAAATCCAGTCTGAAGAAACCCAAGCGAAAGGTTGGCCAGGGCGAGGAGGAAAACGAAGAAAGCAAAGAAACAGGTGGTGACGAAGACCTGATCGACACTGCCCTGATTGAGCAGCAGAGAGCAGCAGAGCGTGGTGCAGATGCTCTGCAAGACGACTTGGAGCTCGAGGAACAGAGAGCAGCAGACGCCGGTGCCATAGAGGACCTGCAAGACGACCTGGAGCTGATCGAAGAGCTGGAAGAAGAGGACACCAAGAGAAGGTTCGAGATCCCTCGGATACTAACCAGGCCCGGTGCCGATTCAGGCCCGGGCTCAGGTCCTGCTGACACGCCAGCTGCAGCACAGGAACCACCCAAGAAGAAGAGACTCATCAAGTTCCACACCACGCACGAATTCATAACTAACGGGAACTCGTTTGATAAACAGGTTGCCGGTGAAAAGATCATCCAGCCATGGATATAACATAAATAAGCTAAACAAATATATACATCACAACTCTGCTTCTACAGCTTCTCCTTCTTGTAGGCAGTGAGCTTCTCTTTGAACGAGTCTCTGTCGTCGTCCTTGGTCCATCTGTATCCGTAGGCAACGTGGTCTTCTGGCACAAAGGACTGTCCCTTGACACCGTAGACATTCTCTCTGAAAGTACCATTCTGCACAGGATAGTCGTCCCACAACAGACCACGCTTTCTGAGCTCCGGTGACAAGTACTTGATGATGTTCTTGAATCCTTCCGGGTAGTGTGCACCCACTAAGTTGACACCGTCAATGTCGCAGATCTCCACATACTGCTCGATTTTGTCCGCAACCTCTGATGGGTTACCAACCAGAACTCTCTTCTTGGCTCTGCCAATACCAACCTCTTGTGTCAAGTCGCCCTTGTTGCCGGCAAAGTACGCCTGGACCTTTGCGTGCATTCCGTTCGATGTTGATGGATCGATTGGCTTGCCGTCCGGATCATACTGGCTCAGGTCAATTCCGGTCCAGCCACCGAGCAACGCTTTTTTACCTTCTTCGTGGTGGTATTTCAGCGACTCCTCAAACTGCGCATTGGCCTCTTCGGTGGTTTCTGCAACAATGATCTGCAACGCCACGATGAACTTGAGGTGCTCTCTCAGTCTTCCGTGCTTTTCAGTAGCAATTTTTGTGATTTTCTCAACTGCATTCTTAGCAATCTCAAACGAGGCACCTTCAACGAAGACGATTTCCGCATGCTTGGCAGCAAATGCCAGTCCAGCAGGTGATCCACCAGCTTGGAGCAAAACTGGTAGTCTTTGTGGTGATGGCTCGGTGACAAATGGGCCCGGAATGTCAAAGAACTCAGACTTGAAGTTGATCTCTCTAATTCTAGATGGCTCGGCATAGGTTAGCGTTTTGCGGTCTTTCACAACTGCATCGTCTCTCCAGGAACTCAGCAACAATTCATACATGGCTTGCACATACTGCTCTGCTCTCTCGTATCTTTTGTCGTGTGGTGGTAAGTCACCCTCGTCCAATAAGTTTCTGGCTGCACTCTGCAGGTAAGATGTCACGATATTCCAGCCAATTCTTCCCTTGGTCAAGTGATCCAAACTGGCAATTCTTCTACCAAAGTGGTAGGGCTGTTCAGCAATCGTACTGAAAGTCACACCAAAACCCACGTTTTTGGTAGCTGCGGCCATCGCACTAACGTACGCACTTGGGTCAACCATTGGAAATTGTGCACCACTTCTGGCGGCCGCATCAAAGTTGTGTGGTCCCTTGTAAACATCGTAAGGACCCAGGACATCAGCAATGAAAATGGCGTTGAATTTAGCATCTTCCGCCATTTTGGCCAGCTCGACCCAGTGGTCAATGTCCATATAGTGACTTGAGGTGTCACCTGGCTTTGCCCAACTAGCTGGGTGTAAATGGGATGGTGTTGGCATTGTCATCAGATTGAAGATCAATGGTTTGGATCTTTTCACCTTTTGTCTCTTAGCTTCTGGTTCTCCGGTCATCTTTTTCTGTTATTACTTGCTTAAACCTATAACGGTATCTGGTTCAAGTACCTTAAATGTTATTTATACTTTGAAATAGCCTAAGCAGTCTAAATAATAACTAAAAATGCTAAAACCTAAAACCAGAATGGAAAATTTATCAGTCGAGCAAATAAGCTTCGCTGATTCGTCGATGAAATAATTTGCATGTCAACTGATTGCGAAAATCGAAAAACAGGACTCCATCTGTTCAAACCCTTTTTGACTAATAATAATGCTATTAACTGTGGCGAATGGAAATCATTTGCGTTTTTCCAATTTTTTTTGAAAATTTCGAATATCAAAAAATGTGGCTTTCTGTGGCGAATGTAAAGTAGTTGAAATTTTTGACATATATTTTGTGGCGCAGTCAACCAGCAGTGGCAATGGATCACTACTTGGACAGGTTCATGTCGCTCATTGTGAACAAGAGATCGTCGTCGTCATTCTGGTCACCTTCTTTATTTTTCAGGGATGAGATGGTTTCATTTGGCTTAATTCTGTGCTGAATGACTGCATGAATGTTGGATGAAACAATCGATGGGTTTGATGGTCCAATGCTGAAGCTTCTGCGCCCGCCACCTACTGAAGATGGAGAGCTGCTGGTGTTCACTCTTGATAGCGGGTTCGATGCTAGACCGTGGTTGCTGTTGCTAATGCTGTTCTGCTGGGGCTCGTTAAGCAATAGAGACTCTGAGCTGCTATTTGTTTCTAGCAGTCTTGAAGGGATAGCTGGCAAATAATAGTTGGTGGATCTCGGGGACACTGAAGACGTTAAAAAATTGGAGACCGATGGCGGCACTGGCGAGTTGAACTTGATAGGCTGTGGGTTGGAATTCGCATTAGAATTTGATATTGAGCTTGAAGAAGAATTGATTTCTCCTGTTCTAACCCCTTCGGCATCAACCGGAGTTATAGACCTTGGCGATCTCTGTATCTGTTGCTGTGACAGCTGTCTTTGCTTCTGCAATGAGGTCCGTCTTGACGACGATGGTGGTGGCGATTGAGATTTGGAGTAAAGACTTGCGCTTAAACTATCGCTTAGGAAATCGTTCTTGCTCTTCATTAGCTGAAACTTGCCTAGCGAGTCATTGATGTTTGGTGAGAATTTCAATTTCAAATCTTGTCTTGAATCAAGTAGCTTAACAAATTCATCCAGGTCTTGGTCTGAGTTTGCTCCTTCCGCGTTACTGCCGTAAACAAACTGCTGGTTCTTCAAGCTTGATGGCGTGCCTCCAGATGAAAACCCCCTCTCCATGCTTGAGGATCTTCTTATACTTGATCTTCTGGCTACTTTGCCAAATGATGATGAATACTTCGGTATACTACCTCCACTGCTTAAATCACTTGTATGAGAATTTAATTGTTGTTGTTGTTGGTGGTGTTTTTGCTGTTGTGCGTGGATTGGGGCACTAATTGCAATCGACCCTATTGATGAAGCTAATGATTTTGGTATTGACGTACTCGTTGTTGATCCACCTCTTTGATTTCTAAGATTTTGTATTAAAGATGTATTTGATCCGTTTCTATCCAATGAGGATAGCACCACAGGAACCGGTTTGACTTCCTCCTCAATTGGTGGAGAGTTTGAAGGTGAATTGCCTGATCTAAATATCTTCTTGAACTGAATAGAGCTAGATCTGGACCTGGTTTTATCAATATTGATGAAATGCGATGATAACGTTTCTTCATTATCACTTAGTATGAAATCATAATGTTTTCTATAAGATAGTGATATCTTGAATGTACCACAACTTGTTTTTATTGGGGTTAATAAATTTTGCACCAAGTGGTCCTCATGGGGTGATAATAAAACAATTGGTTTGCTAAGTCCAATTCGACCCTTTGAAACTATTGATTTATTTGCATCTAGAATTCTACTGCCTACTCTGATTGATGGTTTAGAGTTTAACTCCATTTTTGATAACTTCTTAAGTAGCTTGTATGTCGGTAATAACTTTGTTGTGGTAAATAAGTATCTGAATAAAATTATCAGTCTTTTATAAATGAACGGCAATTCATCATCATCGTCTCCTACTCTTCCTCTTGCTGTGTGTTGTTCCAGTTCATCTTCTAGGTCCTTTTCTCCTCTCAACTGTTCATCGACTTCTCTTTCAGCTTTAACCGATGTATCAAACTCAATCAACCACCTTTCCATAACAATCTCACTCTTGTTAGTATTCACATTATAACTTATCCCATTTTCATCTCTCAATACCAAAGACTGATTTAAGCTCAGTGCTCGTAAATCCAAATAAATCTCAACAACAATTGGAACAAACTGATTGTTATTCTGTATTCTCCACTGTTTAATCTTATTCTGTGGCAAATCATTGGTTTCAATGTTGAACCATTTGTTGATTTTCCTTTTATTTTCAGTAAGTTTATCATTATCATTAATATCATTATTGCTGTTAGTGCTGTTGTTGTTGCTGTTATTGCTATTGTTCTTATTATTGTTATCATTATCATCATCATTATTATTACCGTAATTATCGTTGCTTAGGGTATCAATTGGACTTCTGGATCGTACAATCATGTTGACTGCCTTGTTGAAGTAGTTCTGCACAACTTGATTGAGTTTCTCCTCCTTCTTTGAGCTCATTTTTTACTCCATTTATCGCTTCTTGTTTGTTTCAAATAAACGAATTTTCCTAAAAAGATAAAAACAAAAATAAAAAATATATAAAAATCAAAAAAGAAAAAAAAAATGAGTATCACGATATTACAGTTTCAATAACAAGTTTAAACATTTATAAAATCAATATTTGAGACCTGAGTCCCAAAGATCTAAGTAAAAATCTAATATACAGCTTGAGCTCCATGCTTGAGTAGGTGAAGAATCCCAGCAAAGCGCCCCGTCTTTATTCGTAAGCTCAGGTAAACCAGCCCATTCACTTTGTGCTATCCATATTCTGTGATGCTTTAATCTAATATTGACCAGTTGATTCAACTCAGACGATGGCTCTCCATGAACATTTTGATATTGCTCATTTTGATAATGAAATTTGTGGAATGCTCTTAAGAAGTACCCATAAACCCAAACCCATTCTGGTCCTTGGTGATAATTACGACCTTTTGCTGTAGCAAAGTCTGTTGAATCTTCAGAGTTATTGTAAAACGGTCTGTAATTCAAATCTGATGGGTCTAAAGTTCTCATACCAACTGGTCCTCTTATGACTTTATCTGCTATTAATATCGCATCTAACGCCAATTCTGGTGTAAATAATTCTGGTGCAACTGTCATTGCAATTGCAAAATTTGGTCTTAACTGATAGTCTTCGTATGGTTTGCCACTCTTGTATAAATCCTTATAGATTCCTCTTCTGTTAATTATTGAAGGATCAACGTCATATTTGTGATCATCTTCAGAAGATTTTGGTATATAAAAGCAACGTTCGAAATTGTTTAAAACTAACAATTCCCAATCTTTAAATGATATTTCTTCTGCTCCTGTTGATGACTTCTTAACTGAAGTTTTTTCAAACAATCCTTTATTATGCAATTCAATAACGAATCTCAATGCACTTTTTAATAACCCAACAATTTCAATTGCTGAACCATCTCTTGGTGTACCTGGAACTCCTTTAGATCCAGCTTTTTCACTTTCTCCCATCTTATCCATCCATGTTCCACAGTTAAATTGTGATCCTCCATAAACAAATCCGGTTTCCCAATCAACTCCAGCTGTTACGTTGAATCCTTCGTCTTTCATCTGACTATCAAGTTTAACTCCCGCATTTGCTTCTCTGTAGCTAATTCCCTGTGCATGACGGGATAAAATCTCATAAATGATCTCTTCAATAGAGCTTTCAGTTATGAAAGCTTCAGGATCGTCAAATTTGATATATCTGTCGTCCAATGGAAATCTTCTTTTAACTTTCTCTTTCAAAATCTCTTCACCATTTGGAACAAATTGAATATAATCCTGAATCGCTTGAATGAAAAACCATGCTGCATCTCTTGCGTTGTAACGAGGATTTCTACCTGCATCCAGTAGGTTTGGTATTAATCCATGTTTTAAAGTTGCAGCAAATCCTAATATGTGCTGTTTGGCTTCAAATGTACGTCCAGTTGCTAACAATAATCCACGAAGGGAAATAAAAATATCTCTACCCCAACATCTCATGTAGTCATAACTGAAATGTGGTAATCCTGCAGCCATACTTGGAACTTGTTGGCAAGGAAATAATGAAGTTGATTTCACCAAGCCAGTCATTTGAACAGTTGTTAATCCCAAGTTTTGAACAAATAGATTTCCTCGTTGAATTTCGGCCGATAACAATGAAAGTGTTTTATATCTTAGAGCTTCATATGCAATTCCAACAGTTAATGCAAAATAACGTGGAACCAAAAAAAATGGTACCAGCTTAATTTTTTGGAATCTTTCATATAACCAGTTTTTAAAGGTATCAATTGCTGGAACGTCGCTATATTTATTTAATCTTGTAACAACGTAATCTAAAGCCCAGTGACCTTGTCTTAGATGTTCTGCTAGTGGGTGTGATAAATCGTTGTTTTTAATGAGAATCTTGAGTTCGGAAATCCAACCTTGAATACCTGCATAAACTAATCTACCATGGTTTGGTACATTATAAACTCCATCATTACCGCCAGAAGCGTCACGCTCTTCAGATTCACACTTGTATAATAAGGCATTCAAGTCAATCAAATTTAAATCTTTTGCAGCTTCAATTGCCCCGTGTCTGATAAAATCATCAAGTGATTCGTTCACTTCATTGCAACTTGTTTTCAGCATTAAGATTGAACCTTGGGGGAAATATTCTGGTAAGGTAATTATTGAATCATCTTGGCCACTAAATTCAATATGTGGTGCAGATAATTCAACTGTTCTAACAGGTACAGAAGTTATCACGTTTTTGTCATCAACTAATGGTTCGTTCAGCTTTTCTAATGCATATGCAAATTCAAATGACGCCTTTGTTCCCTTTAATTCAATTGGCTGCATCCATTGCTCATCTTCATTATTTGAGAATTTAGTTCTTGCAACTAAAAACCAACCTTCTCCAGTCTTACAGTTGAATCTCTGTAAAGTAATAAACTGACCTTCATGATGAACATGCATTTCATGATCTTTGTCATTATAACTTGAGTTCGAAATTGATTTTCTAATTTGATTTAATCTGGCTTTTATGTCCCCAATACCATGGTTATCAATTGTATACTTTCTTGTTTCATTGACAACATTTAACAAGTGAGGATAACACTCATCGTATCCAAAAACTGAACCAATTGCCGTTGAGCATAAACTAACTAGAGCAGCATTTGGCAAGGTATCTTCAACAGTTCTTTTATCATATGGGGTCTCATTATCATGAGTACAATCCATAAACATTGCATGAGTTCTAACAGGTCTTAAAATTATAGGGAGTTTGATTTCTGACAAAGGCTCTTCGACCAAAGAGTCAATATTTCCTTCTGGATATGCATATTCATCCAAAGGTAAAGTTTGGAAAGAACCGATTGGTAAACCAGCATGTCTATGGATCAATTGAGATAATTCGTCAACAGACCAAGCTTGCATGGCTTCTCTAATTAAAGAAGAAATACCTAAACGCTCAACAACAATGTTATCTAAGTCTTCAGAACCGGTGAACAATTCAGCAACAACATATAAATTAGGATTAACTGAACGAGCTAAATCCAACAAATATTCACCAACATGGATTGGAGTGGAATGACAGTTGTCAATTCTAAAGCCATCAAATATTTTAGCATTCTGTAAAACATAATCCCCCATACGTTTCCATAAGTGAGGAGAGTCCTCTGGAGAGTTACCATAACGAAGTTTAACACAATCTCCCCAAATGATAACTTCACGTAATAAGTAAGATTTAGTCTTGTTTGAAGCAAAATCAATCAATGGGTTACCATCCCAAATCCAACCATTATTTGCTAATTGATAATCTTTACCATCTTTCCCTTTAAAACAAGTAAAATACTGTTCAGTCAAAGGATTCTTATCATTAATTTCACCTAATTTTGGACCATTATCATCTAAACGCAAATATTTAATACGATTAAATAATTGTTCCATAATATCAGCAACATCATTATCATACTCTTTATAGCAAGGTAAATTGATTTCATCCAAAACCTTCGCAATGGTTGATTTAACATCATCAAAGCTTGAGTTTGGATATAAATAAATTAAGATTTTATTGAACTTTGATAATTCAATTTTATTTTCAAATCTTTTACCAAATGTCTTATTGATACAATTTTCTGTAATGAATTTAGCTAAATCTTGTAGGGAAATATCTTTTGGTAAATTTAACACAAGACTTTTATCATTATCATTGAGTTCATTTGACCAATTTGCTTCTAAATCAATCAAAGTTTGTTTGGTGTCAATAACATAAAACTCCCATAGTTTCAAATTAGCCAAAACATGAATTTTAATTCCATCCATTAAATGCAATAAATCATGAATACTATTTATAAATACTGGATAATTGAATTTTTTTAGATTTCTACTAAATTTTTGTAGTTCTAGATCTAATTCAATTGCTGAAGTTAGATGGGGAGCAGTTTCTTTATTATAACCTGAATCTGGAAATTCTCTTAGCCAAGTTGAATTATTTGCAGTATGGTTAAAAACGACATCTGTGATTGATAGCATTTTTTTTTTGTGTAAATTGTCAACTAAAGATTTAACATCATCCTCTGAATTGAAGAATGTTGGATCATAAGTCAACTGATCAAAGATTGAGTAGGGAGAATTGGATTCTCCACGTTGTTGTAATGGAGTAAAATGAACCATATTGTAACCCTTTTGTTGAATTCTATCGAAGATTAAGTCCCAATCTTTTTTGTCACCTAACCATTTGGATACAACAGATTCTAAAACAATTGAGTTGATTGGTATGAATTCATCTTGAACATAAAGTGAAGGCAGGACAACAAAATAGAACTTTCTTGTGGTTTTCAACGTATTTGTCTCACTGTCTCTATAAGAGATATAATAATTATACGGGCCGGGGTGATAAATAGGGAAGTTAATGTAGTTATCATTTGTGAATGAATTTGATATAATGTGCTTATAGTATTTCGATCGGTTGAAAGCAATGTCTGCCGATGGAGGTGTATTGATCCAAATGATTCCATCTCTTGATATTTGTGAAGAAGACGGAACAAACAATCTTAAGTTGTACAAGATTGAACCCTTAGTATAGCTTGGCGGTAACGGCTGAGACGGGAAAAAGATTACTCCTTTGTCATTATTCTGTTGACCAATGTCACTTACTGGAAGTAACAAAGTTGTCATCTGTTGTTAACAAAGAATAATGAAAAGAATTGCTAATTTAAATATCCCTTTTAAAGTAAACAACAAATTGTGACGTTATTTTTTAAGAAAAAAAATCAGTTTGTTTTTCAACTTTTTAGACTTTATTTCGAGTAGCAATTAGAAGCTATTGAATGAAGGATTGAGATTATATGTTGTATTGAAAGTTTTCTGAATATTTAATAATATACAATTAAATGACCAAAACACTGTTATTATTTAAAACAATAATGAAGCAATGTATAAAAATAAAACAACTAAAATAACTAAGAGTAAAACAATTTGTGGTAAACCAAATTTGTAAATGTAAAGCTCTTTTAGTTGCTCTAAATATTGAATCATAACTTTGGAGCTTAGTTTGGATTCACCTTCAGTTCTAACACCAAAAGAGTATGGAACTTCGCCAATTGGTTGATCTTTTGGCAATGGTAGTTTTGCTAACAATTCCAATGCAATTTTGAACCCTTGAGTATCAATGTTCTTAGCCTGTAGTAAATACTTTTTCTGTAAACCAAAGAATCCTGACATTGGATCTGATGCTGAAGTTAAAGGTCTTGCTAAAATTCTAGCACCTGAACTAATAACACGACGGTATAATGGCCAGTCTTTATCAATACCAACACCATCTGCGTATCTGGTACCAATTGAGAATGGATGAGACTCAATTGATTTCAAAAACTCAGGAACCACTTCAGGTGGATGTTGTAAATCAGCATCCATACACAGTAAATATTCACCTTTTGCCTCGTGAAATCCTTTAAGAACAGCAGAACTTAATCCTCTTTCGTCTGTTCTAACAATAATTCTGACATTGTAACCTTGCTTTTGTAAAGCTTCGACTTCTTCGACTGATCCATCGTTTGAATTGTCATCAACAAAGATTAATTCTGTTTGTTTGGAAAGTGAGTTGCCCAATGCAGCAAAAAGTCTGGTGGTCAAAGGCTTGATGTTCAGTTTTTCATGATATGCTGGAACGACAACTGAGTATTTAGTTGACATTTTGTGTTGGATGTATTGTTCTTATTGGTTTTGTTGCCTAAATTATTTATTTTATTCAATTTCTACTCAATTTGCTGTCCTTTTGATGAAATTATTTACGGTTATTTGGTAATCTGTTATGTAATCATATACTGGTTTACCCTGCTTTGAGGAATATTTCGAGTTTGGGTTGAAATAAAGGTGCTACTGTTAATGAGACAGCTGCTACAGCTTGAGCCGTGTCTTTTGCCGCTCAATGATCATCCAGTTGCTATTTTTTCACAGAACATTATAATCTTCTCGTTCCCGGAATTAGCATAAAAAATATTATTCATTCCGACTTCCAATCACCAATCAAAATTCACGAATTTTTAATATTTTTATAAAAATTGGAAAACATTTAAAATAAAACTGTTTGGAATTCAATACTTTATTAAAATTCAAAGAAATTAGATTAAAAAATGCTTTCAAGAAGATTTGCAACCAAAGCATCATTTGCTTCAACTTCAGTTTCATCAACAGCCAAAAGAGCTCTTTCCACAAAAGTTTCAGCTGTTGATTCATCAGACTCAAAAATTTCTTCATTAACTTTTAAAATTAATGCTGGTTCACGTTACTCAACCAAAGATGGTATCTCACATTTACTATCCAGATTCAACTTCTTATCAACCAAAGCAAGATCTGCTCTAAGATTACAAAGAGAAGCTGAATTGTTAGGTGGTTCTTTCAAGTCATCAGTTTCAAGAGATTACATTACTTTGAATGCAAACTTCCTTAAAGAAGATTTGCCATTTTTCGTTAATGCATTCTCAGATGTTTTAACTGCGCCATCTTTCAAAGACTACAATTTACCAGAAATTGTCTTACCAGCTGCACAATATGACTTAAGTGTTGCTTCAGCATGCCCATTCTTTAAATCAATTGAAGAATCCTTTGCAATTTCATTCAGAAATGACTTAGGTAAACCATTGTACTACGATGGTGTTGCCCCAATTTCACTTGAAGAGATTGAAGAATTCTCCAAAAAAGTTTACACTCAAAATAACATTGAAATCTCAGGTCAAGGTATTAATGAAGCAGACTTAACCAAATTTGTTACTCACTCTTCATTCTCATCATTACCAGAAGGTTCTTCATTATTAGCTTCAGCTGCTCCAAAGACCTTTGTTGGTGTTGAATCAAGAATCAGATCAACTGGTTCATCAGTTTTAACTTTATCAATCCCAGTTTTATCAAAAGATTTTGCAACTTACCAAGTTTTATCAACTTACTTATCTTCATCCTTATTTGCATCTTCTGAATCAATCTCAAATGTTTCATTTGACAAATTCAACAATGCTGGTTTATTCACTTTATCAGTTGCTGGTTCAAATGCTGCTTCAATTTCTTCAGCTTTCAAATCAATCGTTAAAACTTTGAAATCTGGTGTTGAATTATCATCTGCTGTTCCATTAACTAAAACTTCTTTAGCTTTAGCTTCTGAATCTTTAGATGTTGCTGCTGTTAAGAACTTCAAATTAGGCAAATTTAACTATGTTGCTGTTGGTAATGTTTCTGAATTACCATTTGCTGATGAATTATAGATTAAATATTCCTTTTAAATGAAGAAAACCCAAAAAAAAAACAAAAAAAAAATAGTAATAATAACAACAGGATAAAATGACCTCAAACATGATGACAATATAAAAGTTAAACTAATTAAATATTATTGTTTTACTTTTAAATTTTAGATATTTATTTGAAAAAAAAAAACCAAAATGAATTAAAATAAAACAAAGCTTATATAAAGAATAAATGTAATTAGTTTATTGTATGTTGTACCTTTGTCTTTTTCCTCCGTCTAGGGATCTACTTTGCTCAACTATATTAAAAATACTCATTTATATTACACAACTTCTGAGATGTACAAAACATTATTACATCTTATAAAAAGATCATTTCCTAAGCTTGTGGAGACCCCATCAACAACTTCTTCTGGTTCACTTAATGCAAAATTGAAATAGTTATCACTAGACTGTAAAATTCCTTTATAACTTGTATTATTGAACTTGAGTTTTATAAGGACTTTTTTGCCTACTAAATCTTTGATGAATGGTTTAGGATTTATAACATTTAGCTGTTTAAATTGTTAGTATCTGGTGGCGTTTGTTTGTTCTAATTAATGACTTACACTGCTCATTTTTTAGCCTTTTTATTGATTGTTTTTGTTTACCTAGTTAAAATAGTTTCGTTAAATTTCATTTTTGTAGTAAAAAATATTCAAAAAATAATATCGCTATTAGTAATCTACATGTAATCATGTTCGTATTAAATCATTCTATTCAATTCCAATGACGAGCCAACGGGGGTAGCAAAGACTGAAGAACCTTTTTCATTATTATCTCTATTATTATTATTATTAGAACGAGTAGAATTGAGTTCCTCATCCATTAAATAACTAAATGGAACTGGTTTAAATCCATTATTACCAACTCTAAAGTTTTTTAAGTTAATTTTGTTATAATAAATCTGTTGGATCAGCCATATCTCATTTTGTTTTGGTGGAATTGGATCTGTTAGTTCTGTTATTAAAAATGCAAGACTTATAGTTTCTATCAGTAGTATTAAAACTGTTAAGTATTTGAATTTCCAAAGTAGTAGAAAATACCAAATTTGAAATCCTATTAAAATTCCATATCTCGTTTCGATCCACTTGGAAATTTGTGTTTTCGCTGAACTTGTGTTAAAGTTCAAATGCTGTAAATAATGATAATGCAATAAATTGACTAATAACAACTCAATAACTTGTAAATAGTTATAATATTTAATAATAGTTGAGCTATTCAAAAAAAGCAAACTTATTGAACTAATCAACAGTCCAAAATTAAATCCAATCTTATCAATTGTTTGATTCCATATTATTATAATAATAACCAATTTATCAATTTTCACAAATTTACTCACCAAGAATAATATCAAGTTATTATTTGCAATATTGATTAATTTATTAGTTATGAAATTATAGTGTTGCTTGTAATCAATTTTTCTGGATAACCCATTATAATACACTTCTTCACTTTTGTTATTGATATAATCCACATACTTTATTCCTTGCCTGAAAGTATCATCGAATATGTCAATATAATACAAATAAATCACTAACAATAGAAATACTTCAATATTAAATAACTCAGTGATTTCCTGAAATCCCTCCAGTTTAAAAGCCGGCTTCCACCATTTAATAAACAATGCAATATGAAGTACTATAAACTCAACTCCACTCTTTATAGCTTGCAGTACAGTTGATAAAATTATTGATTTCAGTACAAACTTGAATAAATTTGCATTTTCAAAGATTAGTTGATTTTGTAATAATCTGTAAACTCCCAAAAGTGCTAGTTGAATCCCTTTTATTAGTGAAAGTAGGTTTGTGTTTGAGTGCGATCTGAATATCGGCGAAGCCATTGCATAGCGGTTTGTTGTATACAGTTGACCTTAACAATTAATTGAAGCTTTTTATTGCTAATACTTTTTTTTCGTTTTTATGTTTTTCTTTGCTTTTTTTTTCTATGCGCTTCTGAACTTTATCATTACATCTATTGCCTCCTTAGAGTCCTTGGTGTGACTACTGTAGATTAAAATCGCTATGGTCTATCTTATACTATAAGTACAAGGATGGTGTTGCTATTCGACAAGACCTAAACCTTTTTCTGATCAAGTACATTACATAGGGAAGTAATTCATATATATATCATAACTCGTTTATTTGTTCCATATAATGAGAAATATCACTTCTTTCTATTCTTCTCAGTACTAACTTTATCATCAAACTTATCAAATAATTTCTTGTTTTGTAGCAAAATATCAAAAACAAAAGAATGACCACCATTTAAAAGTAATGTGATTTTGACGTTTTCTAAGAACTGCAAATACCTTTCAATAACCAATTGACTACCAAGGCTATTGTCATCTTTGTATCTGTGTAAAATCTTCTCGTTGATAAAGTTTTCTAAAACTTCAATCAAGTAATTTGGATCAGTTTCGAACTCGCTGAAATTCTTGCATCTTATGGCTTTGTTGTTCACAATCTCACTTTGCAGTGCTGCTAGCTCGTGGTAATACTTTTCAATGTATTGAGAATCATCTGGTAACTGTTTGTACTCTGTTTGCTCAACTATCAAAGGCTTATGCGGTTTAATGAAAACATTGTTGGTCAAAACTGCATAGTTTCTTGGTTTAATTCTTGCTAAAGCTGTAATTCTTCTAGCACTTAAAAACATTATGTGGTTGATTCTTTGAGACTGCTTGTAGCACTTCACTATCCCACTTATTAAACACAAATTAACAAATTTGGGGTGAAATTTAAAAAATAACTTTTGTCACAAAGTTAAGTTATTTTTTTTAAGCGATAAGGAATTTGTAAGAATTTGAATCTACAGCAAACTAACAAAAGCTTAATATTCATCTATCAACTTCAAAAAATTCAAGTCTCTCTTTTCGATAAAACTTAAGTAAACATTATGTTTACCAATCCATTCAGTCCCAAAGGATTTCTTTAAAAACCGTCCTCTCCAATCGTCATCATCTTTACTTGCGCCATAATAATTCTTAGAAGTGTTACCATCAACTTCAATTTGTTGAACGATTTTATTCAAGAATTCGCTTCTCACTTGGTTAAATAGAAACAGTGATTTATCTAGTCTATAACCATCGTTTAACTTGTAAACTTCTTTTAGTGATAAATATAACGCATAAACGTCATCAAATCCAAGACCCGCTCCTGCTCCATAGACACCACTAGTTGGGTGTGCTGCATCCCCAACAAACGCTATTTTATTTCCTACTGCTAAATTCTCTAACCATTTAGTCTTCTCCAATGGAAATGCGTTGAACTTTGGTGATCTTTCCAAAATTTTATTAATTAAAGGGTCCCAGTCTTTGAAGTGCTCTAGCACTCTGCGTCTTTCAAAATCATCTTCTCTACTCTCATTCCATTTCAACCCTTTGACAACACTTTCACTCTCTGCGATATGTGGTGCAATATTAAACAGTCCTGGTTTTAGTTTCGTCATAAACATTGTGGATTTAGGTCCCACCCAAACCGTAAAATCCTCTGGCAATCCTTCAATATCTGAAACCAGTTCTTCTGGAAACACATTTCTGTATGCAACTCCACCTTTATACTTGATTATATCTCCAGTAAATTGTCTTCTGATTTTTGAATAAATCCCGTCGGCTGCCACAACTAAATCAACCAAGATTGAAGGTCTGTCTTTGAAATTAACCTTGACCTTACTTGAATCTTCAACAGGTAATAGCTCAACCCCTACAGCTTCATATCCATAGTTGATTTTTGATTCTGGCACTTCGTTCAAAATGAAATCATGTAATTGAATTCTTTGTGATTTAGCAGATTGATATCTAATGTCTTCATCTTTATTTTCGTCTTGATAATTAACTGATAAATATTCACCTGTTTTCCAATGTCTAACTGTGAGTCCTTTAAACTTATCTGATCTATATAAGATCTTTTGTAACTCATCAATATCAAAAAACTCTCCTAATGTATGTAATGAACTCTCTGTAAATGTAATTGCTGCACCTGCCTCTCTTTTCTCATTTGATTTTTCGTATAATTCAACTTTCACATTTGGTAATGTTGATAATGCAACTTGTGCAAACCCTCCAACTAATCCTCCTCCAATAACTGCAATTGACACTGGCTCTGATTTTGTCATTTTAACCTTTTAATTTAGTATCATTGCTCATGAAACGTCCTGGCTAACCATGTTTTATAGTCAAGCTGTTGGTATGCAAACTACTCAATTTGGGCTACTAAGCTGATGATGTTAAACTTCCACAGTTCATAATTTTCATGGTGTTGACAAAAATTAATAATTAATACACTTCACTGATCAATGCATAATAATTAATTTTTCTCATTACACCCAAAATCCTATCAAAAAATTGTAAAAACTGTGTAAAATATTTCAAAATACCGATTTGTTAGCTCTTTTGGTCACTATTTCGTTTATCTTATCAAGCATATGTGCTGATGTGGTTTCATACTGCTGTTATCAAGTGATTATTAGTATTAAACTGATTTGTAATGATGAATAAGAATTTAGATTCATAGATTAAAACGATATTAATCAAAACTATCGGCTCACAGTGCTGTAGTTCTTAGTAAAGGGTGGTTGGTGGTTCAGTTGAAGTATTTAAAATACTCAGTAACTCTTTATCTGTATTTGGTAGCTACCATACTTTATTTTTGAGTTTTGAATATCTAAACACACATTTAAGTCGTATCTTCTTGGTTTGTAAAAGTAAAAATATTGGTATCACTTATCATAGCACATCAAGAAATGTCTTGTTGCAGTACTACTATCATTGTATAATAACAATCGCTATTGTTAATTTTATAAAAAAGGTTGACTACAACAATAAAAATTTTATGCTATTCAAACTTTTAATTTAGATGCAATTAGTTACTTTACAGATTACAAACCGCAACTCTAAAGAAACAAAGAAACTAAGCTTGAGAGTAGCATTTTAGGCTACAACCTCAAGCAATAAGCTGGTTACAGTAAGTTTTAACGCTTATTATAATCGTATAATTGGGTTTCCAAAACTTTATTCAAACTCACGTGATTATTCATGTGACTATATTTAGGTAATACAAGCATAATTTAACCGTTAGAAGCGTTACTATACAGAAATATACATTAAGAAAAAAATTCCGAGTCAAAAACCAGCCAGATGCATAATACTGCGAAGTCCTGTAAAAGACTTTGAGCTAAGCTGGTGCGCCAGCAGTTTTATGCAATTTTTTTGTCTGACGTTGTGATGAGCTGAAAATGAACGCCATAGGAGTTTGTGATCCAATTTACGGGACATAATTAGAGTTGAACCGTAAATCAGCCTACAAATTATTCTTTTGTGCTAATCTACATTGGTTCAAATAATTAAGTTACGAGGAGTTGCATGATTCTTTTAAATTCTCAGAGTTCTTCCAGACTTATTCTAACATTGTATCACATATGTATGCAGATAGATAATAGTTAAAAGGTATTCACAATAATGACTGGAACAAAGATGAACAATTATCCAATTAGCACTAAGCACCTGCATATAGGGATTGTTTCAAATATAACAAGCAAGTAAATCAAATATAGTGTTAGCAAGATGCATGTTTGAATATACGAAGAACTTATTTTTAATTAACATTCCAGAAACAATGTTCTGGTTTATCAAAGATGCATACTGAGAATCAAAAACATTCAACAATTTTGCAAAGCTCAAGTTATGAATTGACAGGTGCTCAAAATAATCACTGAACTAAAGGATCATTTTATCAAATCAAATGACAAGCTGAGACAGAAAGTTAACAATTAATAAAGTGTCACTGAACTTTGTTTCATTTATTGCTCGCTTGACACATTTTATTTGTCACAAAAGGCTAAAGTAAGCTATTTTTTTAAGATCAACGGAAGTTATGTCATTATATCATGCTTTGGTATGAAAAGAGAACCACATGAGCTAATCTTCTCAACGTTTAGCTGAGCAACTTACCAATGTTTGCTGTTAATTCAGTCCCCAGAACTAGCACTTTATAACATGAGCGATAGTTTAAGTAATAAGTTAAGACCAAGCAGAAAAGAATTTTGCTTGTGCTTAATATAAGGACTTTTAGCGTAAACTAAAATGAAACTAGTGAATTTAAAACAAAGTTATTGAAGGAACTATTACAAGCATAACAGATTTTGAGTAGCTTAATTACCATTTTAGCATTTTTGGGTATTTTACTGTTACAAAAGCGATGCAAAAGTTATAAAAGTCAGATAGGATGCAGTGAACATAGTTGAACTTCGTAATTCTGAACCTCACTTAAGTACTGTTTATGCATACTTTGGACAAATATAGGTGATAATTTATAAGTTTTCCAACACCCTTTGACGTGACACAACTTCATATCACTTTTTCGAGTTGCAGTTTGATGTAATTTCAATATATAATCAACTTCCTATTTCTTTGCAAGGTAAAAAAGTTGTATGATTAATCATAATAAACCATAAAATGGTCTATTTTTAAGGAAGTTACTATACCACAAAAGATAACACCTCATCAAAAGGAATACCAACTGTCCTCAATACCTGAAGTGAACAGGCTGGCAAATTGGTGCAATGGTTTTATAATGCATTTTATAGAATATAAAGTCGGTTTGT